>CM060334.1:8457758-8462758 GCA_030674155.1 Stramonita haemastoma
CAATTACCAAGAGCAAACCATACCAAGTATCAAACAACTGGTAAGAAATAAGACAGAGATACAATATTAAGGTAATGTTATAAAAAAAAGGCACTCATTCAGAAACGAAAATAAGAAGTAAGAATCAGTGGTGATTTTGATTTGAATAAAAAACAAGCAAACAAACAAACAAAGAAACCAAAAAAAAGTAAATAAAAAAAACCCCCAACCAACCAACCAAACAAACAAAAAAAGGCGCAATGATTATAGATCAAACATGAGAGAGAGAGAGAGAGGAGAGAGAGAGAGAGAGAGAGAGAGAGAGAGAGAGAGAGAGAGAGATGTATTCCCTAATCAGGGCAAGGGCCGGATGAATATAAGTATGTAATACTTATTCCGAAGCCCTTGAAAAAAAAAGTTTATTCATTCCTTCATTCTCTCTCTCTCATTCATCACTCATAGGAAATCCCAGTGACAGTGCACACTGGATGAGAAGGGTTTGGTTTATAGCTGTTGTCTGTGTAAGTTATAATTCTCGTCTCTGCAGCCTCTCTTCCCGTAAGTTAGTGACCAGTGAGTGACCAGGATCCCCTATAGCTCAGTGCTACCACAGCCACAGTGGTGGAGGGGACAGAAGATTTCCCTATTAGTGGTCATGGTCAAGGATGAGAGAGAGAGAGAGAGAGAGAGAGAGAGAGAGAGAGAGAGAGAGAGAGAGAGAGAGAGAGAGAGAGAGAGAGAGAGAGAGAGAAGAGACAGAGAGAGACAGAGACAGAGAGCAGACAGAGACAGACAAAATGGCAGTTGTGTTGCATATCTATCCTGCCTCATCTTGTGGTTAGTGCACTGCAATGGATTACATCACGCTGCTCTTTCATTACCCTAGAAAATGGATTTTCATGAAAAGTAAGCTGCTTTCTGTGACTTACAGCCACACGTGTACTGTAGCTCTGTCCATTATTTGTTGTTTTTTTTTCCTATCCTGTCTGCAAATCTTAAAGTGTCCATTATTTTCTCCTCGACGAATTGCTGTTGCTTCTGTAATTTCAAGACAAGAAACTAAAAGTGAGTAAAAAGGAAAGCAATACAAAATAAACGAAACACCAGCTAACTTAACAGAATGCTTTCTCCTTCGCTTCCTCCTACTCCCGACCCTCTCTCTCCCTCTCTCTCCCCTCCACATTCCCTCCCTCTCCCCTTCTGTCTTTTTCAAGGTCACCCAGGCAGCCATAGGTCCAGCCCCTGTTCTTCAGGGCAGGTGAGCGGACATAACACAGCGCTGATTGGCTCTCTGTTCTCAGGTGAGCGGACATAACACAGCGCTGATTGGCTCTCTGTTCTCAGGTGAGCGGACATAACACAGCGCTGATTGGCTCTCTGTTTCAGGTGAGCGGACATAACACAGCGCTGATTGGCTCTCTGTTCTCAGGTGAGCGGACATAACACAGCGCTGATTGGCTCTCTGTTCTCTGCACAGGCAGACAGCTCGGGGGATTGGGGACAGGATGAAGGATTTCCAGGTCAGCGGTCACGGCTAGGAAGAGAGAGAGAGAGAGAGAGAGGAGGGAGGAGAGAGAGAGAGAGAGAGAGAGAGAGAGAGAGAGAGAGAGAGAGAGAGAGGAGGAGAGGGGGGGGAGAGAGGTGGGGGGGAGGGTGTGGAGAGAGAGAGAGAGAGAGAGAGAGAGAGAGAGAGAGAGAGAGAGAGAGAGAGAGAGAGAGAGACAGACAGAGCAGACAGACAGAGAGACAGAGAGAGACAGAGAGTGAACAGCAAGAGAGAGAGAGAGAGAGAGAGAGAGAGAGAGAGAGAGAGAGAGGGGAGAGACAGAGAAGAGAGAGACAGAGAGACACAGAGAGACACAGAGAGACACAGAGAGATAGAGACAGAAACAGACAGACAGAAAGGGAAAGAAGGAAACATCAACGGCATAGGAAGGGCGAGAAGGATTCAGGATAAGGGTAATAGAGGACCCCTCCCCCCAATTTATTTCCTGTCCTGGTTTAGAGTCAAGACCATAAAGCATACACACACATATAACAAAAAATCAATGATCATTTCGGTTATTTTGTCTTGCATTGTGTCATTTGGTATTGTATCATTTTTGTTTTGTTTTGTATTTGGTTATGTGTTGTTTTGTATTTAATGCATCTTCATTATGTTAGATTGCGTTACATCGCATTTATGATCCTGACAAATTGTTACTTTCCTAAAATAGATGCCCCTCTCAAGCCTCAATGTTTATGTGCGCAGTACTGACCATTGACTTTCCTGATCCTGTCTGCAAATACACAATAGACCCTCTTCTCAAAGACTTGGCTGTTTCTTGTTTGTACTTGTCATATTTAGTATACTCAATAGTATTTATCAGAAGAAACTAAAGATGTACCTCCCATCTTTCATGAAAAATCGCTCTCTGTCTTCCTCCGCCCTCATTTCTCTTTCACCCTCCCCCTCTATCTCTCTCTTTCTCTCTATCCATCTTATCCCCCCCCCTCTCTCTTTTTTCCTCTCCCCCTTCCCTCCTCTCTCTCCCTTCTCTCTCTCTCTGTGTCAAAGGTCACTCAGACAGTCAAAAGGTCAACCACCCTGCCCCATCTAGCTAGCGGACAGCAGACCGAACATCACCACACAGTGACTGCCCTTCTCTCCCCTCTCTCTTCTTTTCTCTTCTCGGGAAGAGAGCCAGTGGCATCCCCTATGGCTCAGTGCCACACCACTGGAAAAGGGGGGACAAAGGAAATCCGGATCGGTGGAAATGACTTCGGAAAGACAAAGACATGCAAAGACAAGAGACCAGGAAGCAAAAGCAGAAAAGACGTTACGAGATACGACCCCCCCAAAAAAACAACAACAACAACAAAACAACAAAAAAAACCCCAACAAAACACAACACCCCACACCACACAACAACAAAAACAACCAACAAAAACATACAATAAAAGCAAGCAAACAAACAACAAAAACCCTACAAAAAAAGCCTACAACAAAACAAGAAAAAAGAGAAACCCAAGCCAAACTCCCCCCAAATCCCTTTAAAGATGGCAGACAATGCACGCCTTTTCCTGTTCAGCCTTTGGTATAAGGAGCAAAAGGGCGAAACAAGGAAAGATATAGTACCCCGTCCTACTCCTTTCTTTTTCTTTCTTCCCTTATTTCTACATTTGTTGTTCTTTACGTCACTCTCTCTAGTCCTGATAAGGAAAAACGTAAAACGTATAAGCATACAAAAACACATGACAGTATTGTGTAATTATCATATTGCATTATATTATTGTATGCTTTGTACACGCAGCGTTTGCATCAATACTGTATTTACAGCTTTGCTGTTATAATATTTTCCTTCTGTAAAATTTACGCTGTTTTGTCCAATGGTTTATGGTATTCATTTCCTCTAAAGCAGACTTAATAAAAAAAAGAATAACAAAAGAATTTTGCAAGCAACAAACTTTTCTACTGTCCTAGGTTTCTTTACAAGTAAAACTCGGTTTTTAAAAATCTATTTTCTTCATTCAACCCCCCCCCCCCACCCAAAAACAAAACAAAACAAAAAAACTGCGGCAAATTCAGCGCGAACAGCACAGGAATGCAGTATTAAAAGGTTGTAGAATGCTCGTGACAATTTTAACGTTTATACATCGCTTGATCCCGTTTTTGAACGCACGCTGAACATCTTATGCACACGTTAAAACCTGTTCTCCCTTTTGGAAGATATAGGGCCATTGTGTGCCAGTGGGAACGGATGACAGAATTTACAAAACCGCATGCACACAGGGCGACTGGATGTAAAAAAAAAAAGGAACAACACACGGATGACTACTTCGTTATCCTCGAAATAAAACAATGAATATAATAAATTAATAAAAAAAGGGGATTTGTGTAGGAACAGCGGCTACACTCTCCAGTTGTACCACGAAAGTTGAAAAAATTATAACAAAACAGAACAAAACAACACTCCCCCCCTTCCCTCCCCAAAAGACTAGAGTGTAAATTGAGACTCCAAGACGTCAGACGATTTAAAGGTCACAGTCTTTTATTGCATAGAAGCTGGAGTGAAACAAACCACGATTCTTCTGGTGCCTCTACAGTCCCTCTAACTTAGCAGTTAACTCGTCTGGAGCGGAAAAAGAAATACACCCCCCAGCACAGCTACCCCCCCCCCCCCCCCACAACCCCCTTACAAAAAATACAGCGTGTACTGAACCTGAAGATTAGTCAAGCCCCCCCCTCCCTGTGTGTGTGTGTGTGTGTGTGTGTGTGTGTGTGTGTGTGTGTGTGTGTGTGTGTGTGTGTGTGTGTGCGCGCGCGTGTGTTGTGTGCGTGCGTGCGTGCGTGTGTGTGAGTGAGTGCGTGTGTATGAGTGCGTGTGTGTGAGTGTGTGTGTATGTGTGTGTGCGCGTGTGTGTGTGTATAAAGTCTGCTGCACATCGTATAATAGGAAGCAAGAGTGGATACCGTCTGCGCGATCCCGACATATTGAAGTGCGGACATTGTTCATAGGCAGTAGTTTGCTGTTGGTGAGGAGCTATCCTAGACACAGACACACACTGGGGTGTTCACTACATTATGGTCAGTTGTTACTTCTTGAATAGTTAGTTGACCCCAATCTGATGTCAGCAGAGAAGCTTTATCTTTATTATTATTAGTATTTTTATTCGTTCAGATGAATATGGAAGCATTGATGTTAACTACACTATCAACCTATTGCCCAATTCCAGATTTGTTGTTCTTATTTTTTTTCCGAGGTTTTTCCTCATCAAACGCCCAGGTAGCTCCTATTGCTGTCATATGAGCGAAAATGTGTTGCGCTGCCGTAAAGTGCCTGACCCCCCCCCCTCCCCCCCCCAACAGCATTTGGTAAGGAAAGGAAACAGGCTAGTCGTTGAAGGAACGAAAGGGTGGCGATAAACTTCTGTATAGTATTTGGATAACCTACTTTTTTGTTTAGGGTTCTGTCTGTTGGCTCGATTCTGTCCGAGATGGCGGGTATAATCTGTTTGCCCCTGAATTGGAATGAATCGTT
>CM060334.1:8472758-8475258 GCA_030674155.1 Stramonita haemastoma
TCGAAGGACTTTTGGGGAGAGTGGAGTCAGCACTGATGTTAACTCCAGGGGAAAAATACCCTCGAACAGGAATCGAACCCGGGTCGTCAGATTGCGAGGGCGTTAAAAACGGCAATGAATTCCGTTCGTGTGTCCCCCCCCCCCCCTTCTCTCTCTCTTTCTCTCTCTGTATCTGTCTCTGTGTCTGTCGGTCTGCCTCTCCCTTCCTCTCTCTCTAACTATCTCTCACTCTCTTTCTCAACAGGTATAATGACAACACTCACAAACCGCCAAACTATCCACTTCAAAGGATCAAACCCGAATCCACCCGAATCGACAAAATCACTGTTTTGACCACGGTGCCAAACGGTGTGGGTGTATGCAGTGTTTTTCTTGGCATGTCCTTGAAGCAAAAACTGCTCATAGCAGGGTCAGCTGGGGTCAGGGAAACGTGATGTAATGCTGGACATGGCCAGAAATGGCTGACCCTCTGGGGGGTGGGGGGGTGGGGATGGTGGGTGACTGTGAGCTCTGAAGTGTCGTAAAGCTGTCCACACTGAAATGAAGGGCTGCAGCAACGAGGGGAAGTTTTGGAACTGTGGGGGGACAGGAAACGATCAGAAAAAATGAAGGATGGAGAGATAAGAGAGACAGAGAGATCAACTGATAGATTGTCTGATAGAGAGACAGAGAGATCAACTGATAGATTGTCTGATAGAGAGACAGAGAGATCAACTGATAGATTGTCTGATAGAGAGACAGAGAGATCAACTGATAGATTGTCTGATAGAGAGACAGAGAGATCAACTGATAGATTGATAGAGAGACAGAGAGATCAACTGATAGATTGTCTGATAGAGAGACAGAGAGATCAACTGATAGATTGATAGAGAGACAGAGAGATCAACTGATAGATTGTCTGATAGAGAGACAGAGAGATCAACTGATAGATTGTCTGATAGAGAGACAGAGAGATCAACAGATAGATTGATAGAGAGACAGAGAGATCAACAGATAGATTAGATAGTAAGATCAACTGATGGATTGACTAATTAATTGATCAATAGAGAGCGCGAGAAAGGTAGAAAGAGATAGATTCTTCTTCTTCTTCTTCTTTTATATCGAGGATAATAGAATAAGCATTCTTATGCTTTTTACATCCAGTCCCCGTGTGTATTCAGTTTTGTAAATGTCATCTGTTCCCATCGGCACACGATGGCCTACTCTTACGAAAAGCGGAACAGGATTTAACGTGTGCGAAAGGTGTTCTGCGTGCGTTTGCACACGGGGCCTCGGTTTAAAGTCTCATCCGGACTTTTGGGGAGAGTGGAGTCAGCACTGATGTTAACTCCAGGAGAAAAATCTCTTCGACCGGACTCGAACCTGGGTCGTCAAATTGCCAGCGCAATGTTCTGACCACTAGGCTATCCGTCCCCCCAAAAGATGGGATAGATTAGCTTATAAATAGATCAATAGATAGGTAGATGGACAGATAGATAGTTGAAATACATAGCTGGATACATAGGTAGATGAATACAAACAGACCTGTAGATGCTTCTTCTTCTCTTTTGCATTTGTAAAGATGGAGGTCACGATTTTGTCAGTTCAATCAATTAATACAAAAAATTGGGTGACGTTATCGTGTATCCTTATTGTTACTCAAAGAGGTGCGCATTGATATCAGAAGAAAAGAATGCATTTTCATGACCATTTTGTCCATTCTTCAGCCAAGCCGTCTCGATTACTGTCAGCAACTAAGCCTTAACACAAAATGTAAATACAGCATACGCCGATTTGAACAGCGAGCCACGAATATGTCATGTGTTTTGGGCAGCTGTTGCTGTTAAACTGTTGTTATTCTTTCAACAGCAGCAGTAGTCGTATTCGTTTTAAATCCTCATTTGAGTCCCTTTGACCGTTAAATCAAAATCCAGCAAGCCTAGGGAAGGAAATCCTGATGTTATCAATAACAACGATTTGAAAAAAAAACACACAAAAAAACAAACGATTTGCATGGGTAGCAACTGGTTGCAAAATCTTCAGCGGTGTCCCACTAGACTACAGAATAGGGGAAGGGAGGTGAGATAATATAACCAAGTTAAATTTTCAAAACGATCCATCTTTTGACAGAAATGTGCAGTAGTAAAACGTCTATCTGGTTCAACTTTTTTCTATACTAAAACAAAAAACCAGTCTCAAAAGACCATCATGAAGGTCGTAGCCAAAAACAAGCACCCAGCAACCTCTCTTCCCTCCCCTATATACGCGATAAGTAAGGAGACAGGGTGCTCTGACAAGAAAACTAAAGTCAAAGATTGCACAGAGAGAGAGAGAGAGAGAGAGAGAGAGAGAGAGAGAGAGAGAGAGAGAGAGAGAGAGAGAGAGAGAGAGCGGCCCCAGTGGGTGACATTATCACAGGCAGCAGTGTGTTCACCGAGTTCAATGTGCACATTAGGCTGAAGCAAGGAGGAACTTGGCTGTAAGCTTATACCGTTGTTGTGCGTGTTGGAGAAGGCAAAAA
>CM060334.1:8480258-8485258 GCA_030674155.1 Stramonita haemastoma
TTGTTCTCCTCTTTGGTGAATGAGAATGAGTGAGGACACAGAGAGGGGAGAGAAAGAGAGAGAGGGGAGAGAGGGAAGGTGAGAGGGAGGGAGGGAGATGGGGGGAGAGAGGGAGGGAGAGAGGGAGGGAGGGAGAGAGGGAGAGAGAGAGAGAGACTACTACTACTACTGCTACTTCTACAACTACGTTAGTACTATTGCTGCTACTAATACTAGTCCTCCTCTTTCCCCCTGCATCATAATCATTATTATCAATATGAATGAGTATTATTATTATTATCATCATCATTATTGTATTATTGGCTGACGGCGCTACAGTATCTCTTTTCCTCCCTTCTTTCCTTCACCCTTGTGACTCATCATTAGCCAAACATGACACAAACACAGAAAAGGCTAGCGGGGAGAACAATCACTCCAAAAAAACTCATACACTGACAAGTACCAAAAGAAAATGTCTGCTATTGGTGAACAAGTCTTTTCTTTCTTCACCTTGGTCTTGTGGGTTTTTTTTTCTCTCCACGCGTTTGTCTGCCTGCCGTTATCTTTATGTGCCCCCCTCCCCCCCCCAAACACCAATACCAATCAGCACTGCAGCCATAACTTCTACCACACACTCCTCAGTCCTAATCCCACTTCATTGATTTTTTTCTGTCGACGTCATGAAAGTTCCTCATTACTGCGCATGCCTTGCAGCAGGACCGGAAATAAAAGCCAGCGGAGCTGGAGCGGAAAACTCGGATTAAATTGAAAGCTGGCCAAAAGACACTTGCAATTCGAGCCCTCCCCCCTTCAAATAAAAATTGGAAAGACAAGTTTTCAATCTGTGTGCAGTTTGTTCCTCTGCATTATGCAGGTCACAGAGTGTTGGTGTAATTAACGAGCAGAGGACTCCCATCACCTGAGGAATGCTTTGCCCTTGAAGGTCTTTCTGAATGGAGGAGCTGTCCGCTTGCCAAACCTCGTTACCAGCCTTGGAGATTTGATCTACGATGGCCAGCCTTCAGTTTTTCTGACTGCATTTCTCAGGGAGGTGACAGTTTATACGCAAGATGGTAAAAACCACAAAATGTAATTATGCACACAGACACCCATTTACCAAGAACAGAAAAGAAAGTAGCGTGTAAAAGGTCTAAACATGAACTTGATGATGATGATTGTCAACAGCAAGGTAAGAGGTAAAAATCACTGCATGTTTTCTTCTTTATTCCTTAGTCTCTTCATTTTTCCTTACTGAAGTAATGCTTTTTTTCCTTCTTAACTATAACTGTCACAGTTACTGCTGCTGCCACTACAACAACTTTTATCACCAGCCTGTGATCAATACCGCCGCCGCCGCCGCCGCCGTCCTACTACTACTACTACTACTACTACTACTACTACTACTACTACTACTACTACTACTACTACTACTACTGTTCATGACATCCCACACTTCTTAACGATTTAACATTTTTGTAGCCATAATAAAACTGGACTAAGAAGAAGAAAAAAAAACGATAGCAAGGGGATGGATGGACGGACGGATTGCTAATCCTCTTTCTGTCTGTTTCCCCTCCCCCTCTCTCGTTGTTCATCTGCCTTTCTCTTCCAAGGCTTAAAAATGGTCTCTGAACCACCCACACACTGACAGCAAATCCGACAAGTCTCTCTCTCTCTCTCTGTTTCTCTCTCTCTGTTCTCTCTCTCTCTCTCTCTCTCTCTCTCTCTCTCTCTCTCTCTCTCTCTCTCTCTCTCTCTCTCTCTCTCTCTCTGTTTCTCTCTTTGTTCCTCTCTTCATTTCACTCTTTCTCCCTCCTCTCTCTCTCTCTGAGCTGTAAGTTTCTTTCAGATGCCAAGGAGCAATCTTTCAGTGTGCATGTACTGCACATACTCCAGAACTAAAACTTCACACAGGCCGGGCAGAAATAAGGCAGCGGGAAAAGGCAATGGCACTTCTTTCATCTTCTCCCCCACCCTCTATTCCGCACACAAGTCACTGCCCCTGCTGTTAATGATCCTGGTGCAGGGAACAATGCATGGAGTGAAGGAAGGGAGGTGGCTGACCACTACAGCCATTTCTGAGGGCTCCGAGTTGTCTGGCATCATCATCATCATTGCGGTGAGGATTATTATTACTGTTTTACTGTAATCAACAGCTTGGTGTTGGTAGTAGTGGTAGTACTGGCAATAGCACAGCAGGAGTATAGCAAATATAGTAGTAGTAGTAGTAGTAGTAGTAGTAGTAGTAGTAGTAGTAGTAGTATAGTCAGCAGCAGCAGTAGTAGCAGTAGTAGTAGTAGTAGAAGTAGTAGTGGTAGTAGTATGTAGTAGTAGTAGTAGTAGTAGCAGCAGCAGCAGCAGCAGCAGCAGCAGCAGCAGCAGCAGCAGCAGCAGCGGGAAAAGTTCACTAATTGTCTGATAAAAACAATTTGTTGCGTTGATGGTGATAGTAGTATATCAGCAGAGCAAGCAGCAAGCAGCAACAAGCAGCAGCAGTAGCAGAAGTAGCGGCAGGAAATGGTTTGTATGTTGATGGTGGCTAGTTCTGTTTTTGAGGTTTAGTACTTCATTCCTGTAGTTCATTACGTTTTGCATCATCACTGTCATCTGACGTGGCATCAGACCAACAGCCCCACATCCCCACCACGCCAACAGTTACCCTCCCACAGAGGTTTAAACCTCCGATCCCTCGACGCCGACATTGCAGTCTGTCGCCGGCAAGCTTGTTATTGCTGCGCATGCCCCGCAGCGGACCCGGAAATGAAAGTGGAGTGGCGCTGAAGTGGAAAGGCTGATCAAAGAGGAGACAGACAGACGACAGACAGGCAGGCAGACAGACAACAGTCTTCAGGAGACTGGATCTCTTGAACAGGGTAGAACGTTTTCAATCCCTGTGCTATGTTCCTTTCCTTATTATCCACATCACTGATTTCCACTACTGATGCTGCTAAAATACTACTACTGCTACTCTACTACTACTACTACTACTACTACTACTATGCTGCTGCTGCTGCTGCTGCTGCTACCACTACTACTACTGTTGCTGCTGCTGCTGCTGCTACTACTACTACCACCACTACTACTACTGCTGCTGCTGCTACTACTGCTGCTGCTGCTGCTGCTGCTCTACTGCTGCTACTACTACTATTGCTACTGCTGCTGCTGCTACTACTGCTATTACTACTGCTGCTGCCGCTGCTGCTACTACTACTATTGCTGTGCTATTGCTACTACTACTGCTGCTGCTGGTCCTGCTGCTGCTACTGCTACTACTACTGCTGCTCTGTTACTGCTGCTGTACTGCTACTACTACTGCTGCTGCTACTGTTACTACTGCTGCTGCTGCTGCTACTATCAGCTCTACTTCCATACTACTACTACTATGCTGCTGCTGCTCCTATTGCTACTACTACTACCACCACTACTTCTGCTGTTACTGCTTATGCTGCTGCTACTGCTTCTATTTCTGATATTACCATGACCGCCACCATCAATATTTTTAGTACTTCAGGAACTAATGTTGCTGTTGCTACTCTTACTGCTGCTGCGGCTGCGGCTGCTACTACTACCATTACAACCACCACCAACACCACCACTGCTGCTGCTACAGACTTGTAACATTCTACACAATTAATGGAATATTAATTTCAGGGGAAAATACACCATGCAGGCAGGACAGACCTGACTGAAACTAAAGACATCACATAGACCACTACTGTCGTTCTTTGTCTTAAAATTTCCTAAGACATCACATGGATGAACTACTGTCGTTCTTTCTCTTCACATTGCCTTCATCTTTTGCCTTTCTTTCTCTTCTATTTTTTTTCTCCTATCCTCTTCATTTTTTTTTCTTTCTTATTTGTCCTTCTGTTTTTATGCAGTCTTAAAGAGTCTACGATCCACACATTCTGGCATGCAGCAATTTTCTGTACAGCGTCGTTAAACCCTAGTCTTTTGCACTGAGCATTTCATTTCTTTCTGACGGCAAGGAACCCTCATTGTCGTGCATGTACTGCAACGTGCATGAAACTAAAGGCCACAGTGTCTGGTGTAGAAAGACCTGAGAAAAACTATGGGAGGTAGGCTTTTATGGCGCCAGTGTTACGAGAGGCAAAGAGAGGAGACAGGCTGAATCAACTGTTGGCCAGGACAGAGCGCTATCTCTAAGCCATAAGTTGTAACGATGTGTGCCGTGCAGCTTTCAACGCTAGTACTGACGTTGATGGTCGCCTGCGCATGACATTTGTCTCCCTTGATCCGACATAAACACTCGATAAACATGGCAAAAGCATGTTCATTGCCACGAAAAGAAAAACAAAACCTTCAGGGGGAAAAGTCGCTGTTGAGGCATATTAACGTGCGATCATGCGCGCGCGCGCACGCACGCAGACACACACGCAAGCGCAAAAGCACACACGATCGCACACACACACGAGAAATGTTTTCCTTGAATTATTTTTAAGGCATCAAAGATAACGATACTGTAACTTGTTATAAAAAGTACTGAAGACAAAAAATGGCGTATAAAGGCAGACACATACACAGAATCGAAACGGAAGAACAGTGAAAAAACAAAATACCATACCGTATTGTTTATAGCCCTACCGACTACGAAAGCCATATCAGTGCTGTCACATCATTCAGTTTTAGTGGCTCTAGTAACTTTCAATTTCAGATTCAAAACCAACACCTAATACTATCAACACAGTCCATCTAAAAAAAACAAACACCACCATTAAATGACACAATACCTAAATCATTTCATTCCTTAAGGCAAATAAACCAGGCTGTGCTGAGGACGCCAACCATTCCGCTTAATTTATCATCTCCAGATGACAAAAAAAAAAAACCCCACAAAAAGGATAACGAACATGCTAGAGTACAAAATATACATAAAAAGTGCCACACGAGCACTTTGGTGGGTGGGTGGGTGGGTGAGAGTGAGTGAGTGAGTGTGTGTGTACGTGTGTGCGTGTGCGGTGTGTGTGTATGTGTGTGCTGGTTCGCGCATAAGAGAGAGA
>CM060334.1:8495258-8515258 GCA_030674155.1 Stramonita haemastoma
ATGACATCTTTCTTTCTCCCAATAGTGTCTAGTCTTGTTGATGGTGTTTTATGTGTATATTATCATATAAAAGCGGGTTCACTCTATGTAGGGAGTGGAGTACATGCTGTGATGATGATATTTTGTCTCGGTTTGAATAAAGATAAGTTACACTAACGCCTGGGACAACCTACACAGAATCATGGATGGATGAATCAATCTTTATTTGATTTTCAACACGTGCTTTTTGTCCCAGTCAGCCCGCTATGCCATGTTGCAATGAAGAGTTACTGCCCACACGTTCTGGCATCACTTCAAGTGTCGATGACCACAGGAAGCTTGGTTCACCAGATACAGAGTCATAAGAAGTGTACTCAACAATCCATGCCTCGACACTGATCTGGTTTTTATTATTATTGCATAATGATGAATGGTGATGAGGATGATGTAATGATGTTGGTGTGGAAGTGCTTCCACTTTGAGACTACTTGCCAGGGTTGTACTCTACGCTTACTGTCATAATAACTAGCAGGTCTGCACTTAAAGTTGAGCTAAGGGATTGTACAAATCCCCACCCTTAATTCACCAGACACAGCTGAGACTCCAACCGAGGACTTCATAGGCCCATGGGATTGAAGCTGAACAATCTTAACCACTCAGCTTTAACCCTTGTTGGTAAAGATTTAAGTTAGTGATATTTTGATAGCATATTACTATGACATATTTTAGTATATGAAATATCACATATTTCAGTTCAGTACCCCAGTTCACCCAGCTGTAAATGGGTACCTGCCCTTTTTAGCGTCAGGGAAGGTACAGCAGCAAGGGAGAGGAGATGGGTGCTGCTCTCAATATGCTGGCCCCTAGAGAAGCTGAGGTCTCTGATGCCTCGCCCTCCTCCGACCACAAAGGTTATGGGACACCTTTACCTTTTTATTTTATTACGGAACTATTAGTGGCAACAGTGGCTTGGTTTGTGTCTTCTCTCTGTAGTCTTTCACATCCAACATGATTCTCGTCAGTAATTTAATCATGATAACGTTGACTTTATGTCTCTGACTCTGCATCCCTTCATATACACATTTCTCATTTCTGCACGTCAATCATCATCATTTTTTTCATTAAATTTTGTGCCATTTTGAACGTATATGCATTTTGTCTTTATATACTTCTTGCATTCACTGTAAGTCGTTGTTCAAAACTGTGGTTTACTGTAGCAGATAGTCTCTATTTACCGATCCTTACAGATTCCATCGTTTGTTTATGAGTTTGCAGGTGTGTGTGCTTACATACAAACGCGGGTATCCATTTACACGCACACGACAGTGTACAAACACAAAAACACCCCTCTCCACAGCGCGGGGATTTAATGTTCTGTTTGTGGAACTTAAGTGGCATTGAATGTAAGCCTCAGGGAGAAAAACAAACTCATTTGCTCCCAATTAATCTCCTCACTCATCCAAGAAAAGGCCCCAAAAGGTCAATGATGTGTGTGACAGAGAGAGAGAGAGAGAGAGGAGAGAGAGAGAGAGAGAGAGAGAGAGAGAGAGAGAGAGAGAGGAGAGAGAGAGAGAGAGAGAGAGAGAGAGAGAGAGAGAGAGAGAGAGAGAGAGAGAGAGGGAAGAGAGGCATTAACAGACCTCAGAGACACAGAAGGAGATAGGGACAAAGAGGCAGAGGCTGAGATAAACACACAAACACAAAGACACAAACATTATATATATATATATATATACATAATATATATATATATATATATATATATATATATATATTATACACACACACAATATATATATATATATTTATACACACACATGCACACATAGACACACACACACACGCCCCCCGCACACACACACACACACACACACACACACACACACCACACACACACACACACAACCCACACACACACACACACACACACACAGATAGACATACAAAGACAGCACAAGACTTAAAGGAAGCATATATACAAAAGTTGAACAGACGGTCATGTTTAGAAGAAGAAAAAAATAAGAGAGTGTGCAATAGCTAAAAGACAGAAAAAAACCCCATCGGATTTAACCCTACCCTGCATCTCTACCCTCTCACCCATAAAAAAAGAAAAGAAAACCACCACCACAAACAAAACAAACACCAAGCAAAAACAAAAACACGAATGGAAAACAAACACAAAACAAAACAAAACCCGCCCAAAGTCTGCAGGCAACACTATATCCTAGTTTTCTTGACCTTGACTGTTTCATACTACAGGTAAAATCTGCAGTGCTCACATCCACAACAGAACCCTACGACAGAATTATCATTATTATTATTACTATTGTTATTATTATCCTTATCATTATTTTTCCTTTAGTTTCTTTTCAGTTTAGTTCGTTGTTAATGAGTTGTAACAATGTTGTAACTAAATATGTTTTGGGTGGGGTTTTCTTGGTTGTACTCTGCTTTGCTGCTTTCATTTTAAAGTTTTTTTAAAAATATAAGTGGTTTTGTAGGGTTTTTTTTTGGTTTTGTTTCGTTTTTTTAACTAGATAGATGGCTTGATGAAAAAAGGCAAATTTATTGCTTACTCAAAGTACCATCTGGAAATAAAACTTTGACTTTGACCCAATGAGTGATATGAACATGAAAGTATCTAACACACTGGAGAAGAAAAAAAGAGGTAGAGAGCAAGTTGGTGAAAGAAGAAGAAGAAGAAGAAGAAGAAGAAGAAGAAGAAGAAGAAGAAGAAGAAGAGGAGGAGGAGGAGGAGGAGGAGGAGGAGGGAAGGAGAGGAGAAGGAGAGGAGAGGAGAAAAAGGAGAGAGGAGAAGAGAAGGGCAGGGAAAGGAGGAGGAAGGAGGAGAAAAGGAGAAAAAGAAAAAAAGAAAAGGAAATACAAAGAGAAGAAAAAAAGAATAAGAATAATAACAACAACAACGACGACAACGACAACGACGACGACAAGAATAAGAAGAAAAAGACATGAGTAAGGAATACAACCAAAAAAAAAAAGAAGAAAAAGGATTAAAAAAAAAGAAAACAGAAGCAAGACAAGAGAATTGGGGGCCGGGAAAGGATGAAGAAAGAAGACAAGAGACGCAAAGACGAAGAAGAGAAAAGAGAAGAAGAAGAAAAGAAGAAGAAGAGAAGAAGAAGAAGAGAGAAGAAGAGGCAGACACCCTACCCTCTCGCACAGGTGTCAATGCCCTTTATACCAGTCAGTTTGGCACTGCTCGTAGTGTGAGAGGGCATAGCAGAAGACAGACAGACAGACAGACAGACAGACAGACAGACAGACAACACAACACACACACACACACACTAAGCACCACGACACAAGGTCTGGTGCGCCAATTCCGAAGCCTTTGCTGTTATCTTAAGACATTCGACTAGCGATTTTTTGCACCTGGTATCAAGCATACTGAATCCTCTTTCTCCTCATTGGCAGAGGTTGCACAAATATTGGACAGAATGGAGGAAAAAGAGAAGAGAAGAGTAAGAAGAGAAGGAAGGAAAGAAAGTGAGAGTGAGAGAGAGGGGGGGGGGAGGGAGGAGAGAGAGAGGAGAGAAAGAGGGGGAGAGAGGGAGAGGGAGGGAGAAAGGGGATGGAGGAGAGAGAGAGAGGAGTGATAGAGAGAGAGACAGAGGTAGGGATAGAGAGAGGGAAAGAGAGAGAGAGAGAGAGAGAGAGAGAGGAGAGAGAGAGAGAGAGAGAGAGAGAGAGAGAGAGAGAGAGAGAGAGGAGAGAGAGAGGAGGAGTAGGAAGAGGGATGCAGTCGAAAGAAGAATTGTATGAAGAAGTCAATTGGCCATTTTTCTGAGATGATTGTGTTCAGAAGCACCTCATGGAAGTTGCGTAAGTTAAAACACCGAGGATCTCAAGGAAAAAAGTGACGGTTGTTCGAAAGGAGTACAGCAAAAAAGAAATGTTCAATTACGCTGAATGAGGAAGCAATCAGAAAAAGAAGATAAAAAACCCCATGATTATCTTGAAAATTGATCAGAAATGTTGGACGGGGAAAAAAGTAAGTATGAACTCTGGTAAAGTTGACTAATCAAAAGAAACATTCCATACAGAAAAAGCGAAGATGTAACCTACAGCACTGAAGTAAAGAAGTACGTAACAACACTGACATGGCAAATCATTCCAAGAAAGTTGAGTGACTTAAAAAAAAGACGAGAACAGAAATAAAGCAAATTATTTTCTACAAAAAAACCCCCATTGGGGCTAAAAATATGAAACTTGGAAGAAGTATTCACAAAATATTATAAACCATTACACTTTAGAAAGATTAATGGAAAAAAAATAATGAGCAAATTCAAGTTAGGGAAGAATTCTAGAAAAAAACCCAGATGTGTAAATAGACAGAAAGTAGACAGATAGAGAGACAGACAGACACAGATAGAGAGAAAGACAGGCAGAGAGACAGAGAGATAGACACAGGCAGAGAGACAGGACAGATGACAGGTAGACAGATAAGACACAGACAGAGAGACAGGAGACAGACAGATAGAAAGACAGACAGGCAGACAGAGAGCAGAACGACAGGCAGATAGAGACAGGCAGTAAAGAGACACAGACAGGGAGACTAAAAGATAGACATACAGACAGAGAGACAGGACAGACCGACAGACACACAAACAGCCAGGCAGATAGACACAGACAGCAAACAGAGAGACAGACAGAAGGAGGCAGAGAGCATCACAGTTCCCTACAGACAGTGTCAGCCTCTACAGTCAGCCGACACCTTCCCACACCTGTCGTCTGCTTTGCGGTGTACTGGGAGACAGCAGCAGACTGCCAGATAAACTGACGGCTGATAACGTCTTCTATTCCCCCACATCCTACACCACCACTGGGGGGAGGGAGGAGAGAGAGAGAGAGAGAGAGAGAGAGAGAGAGAGAGAGAGAGAGAGAGAGAGAGAGAGAGAGAGAGAGAGAGAGAGAGAGAGAGGAGAGAGAGAGTGGTGTGTGTTGGGGGGGGGGGGGGGGGGTGGGAGAAGGAGAGGGAGTTTTATTTATTTTTTCTTTATATCGATGATAATGGAACAAACATCATGTGCTTTTTTCACACCAGTCCCGTGTGTATGCAGTTTTGTAAGTCTTATCTATTCCACCAGCACAGAATGGCCTACTCTTACGAAAAGCGGGAGAGAGAGAGAGAGAGGGAGAGAGGAGAGAGGAGAGAGAGGAGAGAGAGAGAGAGAGGAGAGAGGAGAGAGAGAGAGAGAGAGAGAGAGAGAGGGAGAGAGAGAAGAGGAGAGAGAGAGAGAGAGAGACAGACAGACAGACAGACAGACAGACAGACAGACAGACAGACAGAGACAGAGATTGTTTGGGAAACCCTGTTTTCTGATCCATTCTATGGATATGCCTACTGTACTGCATGTGTGAGACGAAACTCGAGAACGATACCGAACACTAACAACGCAGCCAATGGCGAACGCTACACAAACTGTTACTTTGTACCAAAACACACCAGGCGGTAATATGACAAAACACAACCTCTTCAAGAAAAAACACGAACCCTTTGAGGGAAAACGAAACGTGCCAGAAAAATACCACGAAAGTGCAAGACGATACTGTTTGTTCTCTCAGAACACCAAGAGAGTCAACAACCCCACACAGTTATGTGTGCGTACAGAGATGCCCGCAAGACATCTTACGTGAAAGAAGAATTCCAGACTAATTGTGTGTTCGTGTTTCTTTTTTTTTCGAGTTCGGCTTCGTCATATATTTACTAAGTTATGTTTTAAACTCTCGCAATGATATGGCTAAAAATTTCCTGATAACTGTAAAGGTAAAGGTGTCCCATAACCTAGGCGGTCGTAGGGGAGCGAGGCATCAGAGATCTCAGCTCTCTGGGGGCCAGCATATTGAGGGCGGCGCCCATCTCCTTTCCCTCCTGATAACTGCATTTCATAATTTTGGATAAATCAATTATCTCTCATTGCCTTTGACAATTATATATCATAAGAGTGTTACAACCACTCCCACCACCTTTCTCTCTCTTTGTTTGTTATTTTTTGTGCTTTACCCTCAGTAATACAATTCTCTCTCTACCCACCCTCCGTCCCTCTCTCTCTCTCTCCTGATAAGGACGGGGACTGGATGTAAAAGTAACAGTTTGTGTAGCGTTCGCCATTGGATGCATTGTTGGTGTTGGGTATCGTTCTAGTGTTTCGTCTCACACATGCGGCACAGTAGGCATATCCATAGAATGGGATCAGAAAACGGTTTCCCAAACAATCTCTGTGTATCTCTCTCTCACTCTATTTCTTTCTCAATCCGCCACCACCCCTCTCTCTCTGTGCATTATCTCTTGACCCTTAAGCGCTCTTATGACAAAGACATAAGCAAAGGTTACCCAAGAGTAAAGAAAACATCCCAACAACGCGCACACAGAGATGGTTCTCTCATAGCAGTTGTTCCTCCTCGTCTTGCCATTCCTGCCATTTTTCTGAGTCCCTCCACGGCTTAAGTTCTGAGGTTTACCAACGGCGAGATTTTGCGTATGCGACGACTTTTTCCCGCCATGAAGGTAGCCGCATTCCGACTTCGGGGATATATGCTAGGCATGTTTGTGTTTCAGTAACCAACCGAACACTGACAGGAATGTCGTGATCTTTAACGTGCATATTGTTTGATCTTCTGCATGTGTATATACACGTAGGAATGAAGACACAGGCAGGTCTGCACTTGAAGTTGACCTGGGAGATCGTAAAAATCCTCCCCCCTCCTTACTTTACCAGACGCCACCGAGATTCAAATCTACGACCTCGTGGCCCCACAAGATTGAAGTCAAACTGTCATAACAATTTGGCTATGGCATCCGTCATTCGTACAATTAATTCTTTATACATCTTGAAGAAACGGAAAAGCTAAAAACAAACGAATACATCTGTAAGCTTTCTTTTTAAGACGCTTCTGCATTTTCGAATACATTCAAAGCTAAATAACAAGTATAATGTTACTTTAAGCATAAACACTCGGTCTGTCTGTCTGTCTCTCACGGGCGCGTGCGCGTGCGCGTGCGCGCACACACACACACACACACACACACACACACACACACACACACACACACACACACACACACAATCCTACACGCTCTAAATGGCTTAACTTTTTTTCTAAATGGCTTAACTTCTTTTTTATATTTCTTTCCACTTGTGTACAAATCGACCAGTTGCACTGGCTCCCATCTATGCATCATCCCATTCCCCGGGGAGACATTTTATTGACCATTCCCATTTTTGGCATCTGAAAGCCTGAAATCAGCTTGCTCAAAGACAGGCAGGCTACAAATACATATTTATATATTTATATGTATACTTTCCTTATCGTGTGATATCAATCTCAGCATAGGCATTTCCCTAATCACGCACGAACGAACGAAACCACACACACACACACACACACACACACACAACACACACACACACACACAACACACACACACACACACACACACACACAGCACCACCACACATACACACATCGCGCCCCCGCCCGCCCCGCCGCAAACACACACACCACACACCCACAACACACACACACTCACACACACACACACACATATAGATAGATAGATAGATAGATAGATAGATAGATAGATAGATAGATAGATAGATAGATAGATAGATAGACAGATCGATTCATTCCTCGGCTAGAGCTCCAAGGTTCACCATGCGAAAGTGACCCGCTGGCCCATCATTAGGGTGACCGCATTCCGGCTTCGTGGATGACATCTAAACACCACACCAACACGATCCGTTTTGAAATTCTGCTATACGTTCCCACCGGCACATAAAAACCACTCTCTTGAAAGGCAGAACGGGTTTTAACGTGTGTGCAAGATGTTCTGCGCATGTTTGTACACGGGGACATCAGTTTAAAGTCTCATCCGAGACTTTTGCGGGAGTGGAGTCGGTGGAGATGTTAACTCCTGTGGAAATTCAATTCAAATGTTTTATTATCTAAAAATATCAGATAAATTCATGTGGGTTACAAGGCGTACATAAAAAGTAAATAGGAAAAACGTTTATCACAGAGGAATGACACAGAACAGTATGCAACCATCACCTCGGACACACTCAAGACAATACATATACCAATACCAATACCTGCACTTTATCCAAAAAGAAATTCACGTGGTTACAAGCCAAATATACATGAAAAGGATGAAGAGAAATACAAATTACAAAAGTAATAAAAATTCAATCTTTAAGAGCAGATACACACGCGTACATGCACAACACACACATAAAACACACATCACACACACCACACTACACACACACTCACACACACACACACACACTCATCACACACACACACACACACACAACTCACACACACACAAACACACACACTCACACATACACACACACACACACACACACACACACACACACACACACACACACACACACACACACACACACACACACACACACTCACACAAAACACACACTCATACAAGAGAACAAACTCCCGAACAAGCGTCTCAGTGGTGGCTCGGACCCAGGCTGTCAGACTGTGATCCCAACACTCTAACCACCAGGCTCCCTGCCCCTCTTTTCCCCAATCACATCACATTGATTGCCACGGGACAACGACTGTGTGGTGGTTTTTATTTGAAATGGTGATGTTTGATCTCAAAGAAGGGAAAATTGAAGGAACGGTGAGCAGTTATTGCCCTGCCTGCCTATTTCTGGAACTGTCTCTAGACCCAGACATGATGATTTAATGGGACTGAGAGGGAGGGGAGGGAGGGAGGGAGAGGGAGGGAGGGAGGGAGGGAGGGAGGAGAGGAGAGAGAGAGAGAGAGAGAGAGAGAGAGGAGAGGGAGAGAGAGAGAGAGGAGAGGGAGGAGGGAGGTAGGGAGGGAGGGGGAGAGAGAAGAGAGAGAGAGAGGGAGAGAGAGAGGGGAAGGGAGGGAGGGAGAGGGAGGGAGAGGGAGGGGGAGAGAGGAGAGAGGGGGAGAGAGAAGGAGAGAGGGAGAGAGAGAGAGAAAGACAGAGAGAAAGACAGAGAAAGAGAGACAGAGAGAGAGAGAGACAGAGAGAGAGACAGATAGAGACAGAGAGAGAGAGACAGAGAGAGAGGGAGAAAGAGAATGATGCAGAAAGAGAAAGAGAGACAGAGCGGAAGCGGTAGGGAAAGGGGAAAGAGATGGAGGGGAGGGAGAGGAGAGGAGAGGAGAGGAGAGAGAGAGAGAGAGAGAGAGAGAGAGAGAGAGAGAGAGAGAGAGAGAGAGAGAGAGGGAGAGGGAGAGGGAGAAGAGGGAGAGACACACATGCACAGAGAAAGGCATAGTGGGACAGAGAGAGGGACAGACAAGAAACAGAGAGAGACAAAGGGAAAGAGAGAGGGGAACAGACAGACAGACAGACAGACAGAAGAGAACATCCTGACACCGTCACTGTCCCAAAGCCCATCTGACAAGGGGTGGATTGACATTTCTCCTCTGCATACCTACTCAGAAAGAAGCGAAAAGAAGCCAGTAAAACTCTACAAATCTACCCCCCCCCCAAAAAAAAAAAAAAAAAGCCCCACGATCGATCTGACCCGCTAAAGACTCATCAAGTCCAACAAAAGAAACCCCTCCTGTCCCCCATCCCTTTTCTTTCTTTTTTGAAAGATAGACAGGTGGCAGGTGTACCCACTTGCCGGGTCATTCTCATAGTTGACACAGTGTCCTGTCTTGTACTGTCTGGGTTGGGTTTATTTCTTTTCCTTGTCTCTTTTCACCCCATCTCTTCTATCTCTCTCCATCTCGCACGCATGGGAGGGAGGGAGGGAGGGAGGGAGGAGAGAGAGGAGAGAGAGAGAGAGAGAGAGAGAGAGAGAGAGAGAGAGAGAGAGAGAGAGCAGAGAGAGAGACAGAGAAGAGACAGAGAGCAGAGACAGAGAGGAGAGACAGAGAGAAGAGAAGAGGAGAAGAGAAGAGAGGCAGAGAAGAGAGAGAGAGAGAGAGAATGGGGAAAGAGAGAGAGGCAGAGATAAGGAGAGAAAATGAGAGGGACGGAGGGAGGGAGAGAGATAGAATATATATATATATATAAGATATGTATATATGTAGCATATATATATATATATATATATATATAATATATAATACTAATATATATAGTAATAATATACAATACATACAACATACATACAGAAGAGAGAGAGAAGCGACAGAAGACAGACAGAAGACAGAGCAGAAGAGAGAGGAGAGAGGAGAGAGGAGAGGAGGAGAGAGAGAGAGAGAGAGAGAGAGAGTGAGAGAGAGAGAGAGAGAGAGAGGGAGAAGAGAGAGAGAGAGAGAGCATTTGGGGCAGGGAGGGGAAGTTACTCCCTGTAGATGGGAAATGCTGCCGTGAAGCTTATGGGAGTTATCCAACATCTGTCACATCTGTCGTCTGCTCGCATTGGGCATAAGTAAACACACTTCTTTCAACGAATTTTTTTCCATTATCGTCAGAGAGAGGGGGTGGGAGAGAGGGAGAGGGGAAGGGGGGGAGAGAGGGAGAGGGGAAGGGAGAGGGGAAGGGAGAGAGAGAGAGAGAGATAGAGAGAGAGAGAGAGAGACAAGGCAAGGCAAGCAAGGCAAAATTCTTTTATTCGAGGATAGTAGATAAGCACTCGTGTGCTTTTTTACATCCAGTCCCCGCCCTTTTCAGGGATAACATTAAGATAAAAAATAATAATAATAGCCACAACTACACAACAACAATTATAATGATCCAAATACCAAAAGTAAGGAACCATACCAAGTATCAAACAACAGGCAAGAAATAACACAGAGATACAATATTAAGGTAATGTTATAAAAAGTCACTCATTCAGAAACGAAAATAAGAAGTAAGAATCAATGATAATTTTGATTTGAATAAAGGAAAACAAACAAAAACAAAACAAAGAAAAAACAAAACAAAACAAAACAAAAAAAAGCGCAATAATTAAAGAGCAAACATGAGAATATGATGAGGTTAAATGACTGAAAACATCAATCCACCACCATCTATCATCAAAATAAGTCCCATAAAACATAAGATTTTGATAAAAGGGGAGAAAGAACAACAACAACAACAGGTAAGGAATAAGACAGAGATACAATATTGAGGTAATGTTACAAAAAGGCACTCATTCTGAAACAAAAATATGAAGTAAGAATCAATGATGATTTTGATTTGAAACACACACACACACACACACACACACACACACACACACACACACACACACACACACACACACAACACACACACAAAAAGCAAACAGAACAGCAACAAAAAAAAAGGGGGGGGGGGGCGCAATAATTAAGGAGCAAACATGAGAATACGGTGAGGTTAAATGACTGAAAACATCAATCCACCACCATCTATCATCAAGATGATAGAGAGAGAGAGAGAGAGAGAGAGAGAGAGAGAGAGAGAGAGAGGAGAGAGAGAGAGAGATGAGAGAGAGAGAGAGAGAGAGGAGAGAGAGAGAGAGAGAGAGAGAGCACAAATCTAGAACAGTTTTCATAAGTGCATTTTATATACAGCACCTAATTACATTAAACCTTGGCATCATTTTGCCTTGCCCCCGCTCACAGAGTGAAAACAGCATGCGGTATTTCGCCATGCTTACGCTCTGTTAAATGAACAACAATTTAACAGAAAGTAATGAGTCTTTCAAGTCGATAATTAATCGACATCTTAAAGCGGGTCATTAATCTACATAAAAGAAAGTTTGCCAAGAAAGTTGGCTGGAGATATAAACCCAGTAAAGGTTGTCAAATGAAGTGTCTTACAAGACTGTGTCGAGGACGTCTAGAGAGGTTGTTGAAAGTGGCACTTCACCGAAAGACACTTCAGGGTATTCGGAGTCTTCAAGGTCTTTCCTCTCTCTCTGTCTGTGTGTGTGTGTGTGTGTGTGTGTGTGTGTGTGTGTGTGTGTGTGTGTGTGTGTGTGTGTGTGTGTGTGTGTGTGTGTCTTCTGTCTGTCTTCTCTCTCTCCCACACACATACACACACATCACACACACACACACACACACACACACACACACACACACACACACACACACACACAACACACACACACAGAGGTATCCGCAACCTTCCAACACACTCGCGCATTCTCGTATCAAAGCCAGGCATTAAAACTTTTCGATCAAACACGAACTTTGTGCCACGCTAGATGAGAAAGATCCACTGTCCACAAGTGCCACTATGACTGTGTGCAATACACCATATATATATATATATGCTACACTGGCCGCAGTCTTGCAATCAGGAAATGAGCAAAGTGAAAGCTATAGTTTCAAAATTCAGATAATAATTTTTTTTCCCGTTGATAGGCCAGAGCTCTGAAATTCACCAATGGTGACATTTTGAGGGACTGTTTTATGCCCACCATTAAGGTAGCCGCATTCCGACTTCGGCGATATTTCTTAACACGACATCGGTGTGCATGCGGTTTTTTTTTTTTTTTTTTTTTTTTTTAAAGAAAGAAATTTCTGCGCTACCAAAAATCGGAACAGGTTTTAACGTGCGCACAAGAAGTTATGCGTGCGTTCGCACAGGAAACCTCGGTTTATAGTCTAATATAGACTTTCGGGAGAGTGGGGTCAGTACTGATGTTAACTCCAGGGGGAAGATCACCTCTGTCTTAGTGATGGCTCGAACCCGGTCTGTCAAAGTCAAGCCAAAGTCAAACTTTTATTTTCAGATGGAACGTCGAATAAGTAGTGCAACTGCTTTTTTTCATCCAGCCATCCATCCGAACAAAAATATCATATATATGTATATGTTAGATCATAAGCTCCACACTCTAACGCCACCAGGTTATTCCGTTCTCCATTCACAAAAATATGGCAGCAGTCAAAGGCTACAAAACTTCCCCTACACACTGCTTGAAAACAAAAAGTAAGACCCCCCCTCCCCCCTCCGGCGTCTTTTGGGAAATGAAGAAAAGAGACAGGCATATTACCGCGAGAGAGAGTTGAAAATGGTCATCACCTAAAGATGGCCGGTGTTGCTATGCTGATGGTCCCAGACACAGGGATCACAGCTGGGGGAGGGTGTTAGGGGAAAACTTGGGGTAACTCACGGAACTAAAAAACAACAAAATAATTAGAAATGGTCTGTCTCGCACAGGGAGGGAGGGACAGAGAGAGAGAGATGGAGGGAGAGAGTGAGAGAGACAGACAGAGACAGAGAAACAGACGGACGGACGGACAGACAGACACGCACACGCACACACACGCACGCACGCACACGCACACACACACATAACGAAAGAAGAAGAAGAAAGGGAAGATAAAATAGCCATGACCAAGCCAAGGACGGGTAGAGAACACAACACAGTATTGAACATCATTTACCTTCACTTTCTGCGCCTTTCTGCAAACCGGTTGATGCCCATCTTCTGCGTAGATCTGGCGTCTTCATTCTTCTGTTCTTCTCCCGCAGTCGTCATGCCGCTGCCTGCTTTCAGTTGGCGCAGGTTACTACGTCCCTCTCGAGTATCTGACGCTGTCTTCGTTCTTGCAGTGACAGTCACACGAAAGTAAAGCAGCCATCTTTTTTTGCTGGGAATCCACACAGCTAGTTTGTTCCAGACTTGCAGGCAGTGTCAGTAGTGGATGCTTGGTCACTTGCATCCAGTTTTGAGTCTGTTGTTCCATTCAAAGCAGAATGCTACAGTTCTACCTTTTATTTTTAACTCTGGGAAACTGGAGCTCTTTGGAGTGCTGAAATCCACACTGAAGTATACGCGCATCGACAGGCCTGGGTTGGTGGGGAGTATAGTCCTTTTAGCAGTGATTTCGCCTACTAGTGCAGAAGCCAGGGTATTTTTCATCTGTGGGAGGTCACACTGGGAGAGGTAGAAGAAGGTAGTGATGTTTTCTCCCAAACAAGCATGGGACAGGGCAAACCAGTCCCTAGAGTCTTGATTCTACCAGAAGGATTCCTAAGGTCTGATCACGGATGTAAAAGTAATCCTGGGGAGTGTTCTATGGAGGACAGGCTGTTGCCCAAGCAGCGTGTCCCCTCCCCCACGTTGGAAATGGACCCAAAGAAACAGCAGAGCCGTTAGAATTTGGCCTCAGTGACGTCGCTCGAGTTGCCAGAATAAGCTGAGCACTGCTTTCTTCTTCTTCTTCTTCTTCTTGTTCACCTCCTCCTCCTTCTTTTTCTTTGTCTTCTCTCATTTGCTATACACCGTCAGATGTGTCAGGGAAAATTAATGGCATGTCCTTTCCAGCTCCTCTCGTGGGCCGCACAGCTTGGTCTGTAGGGTTATCTCCGTCGGCCACACTTTCTTCCTCAGGCCGCTGTATAGCTTGCATCTTTGAAGGATGTGCTCGCCTGTCTGGTTTACTTTACCAAAGGCATACAGGGGAGAAGTAACGAGTTTCAGCTTTGTGGACATATGAGGAATGAGGTGGAGTACAACAAACTGATTCAGGAACTCCCAACTCCGGATATTTTCCTTGGGGTTCACTCTCGAAGTCTTTCCTAAGAAGGGTCACTGCAAGACAACCGTGATGATTCATAGATGGCAACAGCGATCATGGCTAGATGGCCGCCACTAGCTCTCTCCAGAGCCGGCGTCCTTTGACGGATCTTGTTTTTGCTTCCATCAGGGTGTCTAGCCACCCTCCTCACCACAAGACATGGGTGGTGAGGGTGCCGGTTTAGTCGCCGACAACTCGACCCTGGGGCAGGTAGTACTGGCCTACAGGTGATCAGTAGCAGGTCCAAAGTACACCTGACCTGACTGAGGTGCTGTTGATTGTTCAGGGCGATCGTTGCCATCTCCTCTGTTAACACTGGAATTCTTCATATCAATGCATGCATTCTAAGCGTTATTGCCTACTTAGCGCTTATGTGTCATACCATATCATGCAGTTCACTGAGAGTTTTTGATTTTCAGGTAACACTTTTGATACACCAGTAGTCTCTCGACTACACAGATAAGACTGGGTTTATAGCGTCCTGGAGTTTACAGCTGGAAGAAGTACATAACGCACGAGGAAAGCAGCGTAACTCTTGCTCGACCACATGTCTCAATTTTATATCTGAATATCTCTGAAGTCCAGTCCAATCCAATCCAATCTTATTGTTTATAGCCATACAGATCCCTGAAGTCCGTATGTGAGTACCTTAATAGTGAGCAAAAACGGTCACTTACCCAAAATTTCACCACTGAGGAAGCTCGGCGATCTGTTCGAGGAGCAAAAAGAGGAATTCTGAATTAGTCCACGCTGTGGCTCCAGCCGGTCGTATTGCAGTATTGCTACAATCGTATTGCTTTCTAATACTTTCCCACACAGCACAGTTCTCCTGTAGGTACATGCGTTTTATTTTGCACCCCTTGATGACAGATTAAAGAAAAATCCACCTCCATATGATCCTTGCACTGTAGTCAACAGGTATTTTCAGGACAGACGTTCTCAGGGCCACTGGCTTGTTGTTTTTCAATACTGTGTTTTCTGCTTGAGACCTGACAATAAGAAAAAAAACAGTATCATGTTAAACTCCATGTACTGGAAGACGGTTAGGCAACAGGCCATATGTGTGTATAAGTGTGTGCGCGCGTGTGTGTGCGTGTAAGCGTGTGTATGCGTGGACACGTACGCGTGTGTGCATGCGTGTGTGTGTGTGCGCGCGCGCGAGCGTGTGTGTGTGTGCATGCGTTCGTGTGTGTGTAGGTGTTTGTGCAGGTGTTAATCTGGGGAATGCTCAACAACAGCACAAACAAATATAAAATATCCACTGAAGAAGCTTCGCTGGCTCCTATTGAAGTTATTTCCAATGCATCAGGAAAGTGGCTGGACGGTTAAGACATTCACCCGCTTACCAGTAAACTGTTGAGGCTCTGGGTTCGATACCCGGCCTTGCCCTATCCAGTTTGACGAGAAAATCAAACTCAATGTCAAAGCCCTTTGGATGTTACTATAAATTAAGGCCTTGTGTGCCAACACAGAGAAAATCTTGTGCACGCGTTAAAAACATATCCTGCCTTTCAGAAGAGTAGGCCAGTTCGTGCCAGTGGGAGCGGATGACATAATTTCAAAAACGCTTGCTTGGACACCATCCCCGAAGTTGGAATGCGGCTTCCTTAATGGTTTGGGGGGGGGGGGGGGGGGGGGGGGCGGAAAATCTCACAACTGGTGAACATCAGAGTTCTAGCCGAGGAGCGAAAATATATCAATATAAATACACTTTGATTATGATAGCGATAGGGTTTCCCCTATTTTTTTGTAGGCATGCGTAGCGCATTATATATATATATATTATATATATATGTGTATTGTAAGATACTGATAATAGTATATAATTAAAAAAATATGATATATAGATATGTGTGTGTGTGTGTGTGTGTGTGCAGGCGGTGCGTGTGTGTGTATCTGTGTGAAAGTGTTGCGGGCGTGCGTGTGTGTATATATATGCTTAAGTGCTATGCATGGTGCCGCACGCAGGTTTTGTCCGTGTGCTTCAAAGCAAAACATTTGCATAATTCAGTGAAGTTTTGTACATTGCAATGAGCCGCTAAATAAGATGCACCATGCATAAGAAAATCAAAAAGAAGAATGAGAATGAGGTCAACGTCAATGAACAACAAAAGCAACATAAGAGCTAGAAGTGCAAACAACTAAACAACAACAACCAAAAAAATCACCACCATCATTACCGCTACCAAGATTTTGCCCAATCCAACAACTAAAACAACAACAACAGCAATAAAAAGGATAATGATATTGGGATTACTTTCCATGACAAAATCACGTCCTCCGACATTCTTTCAACATAGTCACAAGCCTGCAAAACATGATTCCGATCAGGGAACAGACGGAAAGACAATGAAAAAACTATCAACAAGTAAATCTAAAGGAATACATATCTAAGAAGATGTCAGCTCCTAGTTTACATAAGACCCTATCAATTTGCCAAAAAAACAATAATCAAAAAACTTCTCTCACCCTCAAAACACCTCACGGTCCCCCCAAAAATCAGTCATGGCTCACCAATCCATCCGATCTTCTTGCATATAGCTCCGCTGAGCACAGAGGCCATATTGTCAGGGTTAATTCCTTGAATTGTCTCCAAAACTTGTATCCACGTTTGCTTGTATCACACTGGTGCGTAAATATCAGGAAAAGGGTTGCATATAAAGAAAAGGTATCCACAGCCTTGTCATTGTTCAAGGATTCCACAAACCAAAGGACAGGACTACACACACACACTGACAGGTAGGCCAGCTGGGTAGAAGCAAATGTTCACCACTGTCCACTAAAAGCATGGACATTCCTGCACGATTTTTTCGTCCCCAAACCTGCTCCTGTCCGTGTGCCTTAGCCTATTGTTGCCTTGTGAACTCGACACGGTGTAAGATTAAATATTGATACCCTGTTCTGAATGTCTACGGACAATTTTCCTTTTGCAGTCTTTCAGAAAAGTGGCGGTTTTGTGTTTGTTTTTTTTTTGTCGGTTTTTTTTTCTTCGGGCCTAAGGTAGGATTCCCCAGGGAGATTCTTCCAGAGGTGAATGAAATTTGTGGTGTAGTGCCACCGCTCTTCTTTTACCCACAGTTGGTAGCCTGCAATTAACTGACTTCAGGGATGGGATTACAGTAGTTTAAGTTGTGAAACGCCATGTTGGTGTATCTTAAAACGGTTATTTTTTTTACTGACTCCCTCATCAGGAAGAAGTGCTGTCCTTTGATGTACTGTGTTGAACTTGTCTGGGAGTAAATCCCCCTTCCACGAATATCGATGCCCCCGGATTGATCCCCACCTGAACCTGACATTTTTCGAATTAACTAGACCATGAGTCTTGCTGGGCAATACCTTTGGGATCAGACAATAAAGTAAAGGTTCCGTATGCAACATGCATTTAGTGCATGTACAAAGAACTTGGAACAACGAGAGTTGTCGCAAGGTAAAAATCTGCGGTAAAAAAAATTCACTCTCATCAGGAAGCAAAAATACACAAAAACAGGTAAAAAAAAATGGGTGGCGCTGCTCTTGTGGCGATGCGCTCTCCCCTCGGAGGGAACCCAAATCTCCTGCAGAGAAAGGCTGTCATGGCTAGAGACTGGTATATAAAGATACAATAAAATACAACAATAACTCAATACAATACAATACAATGCATTTATAGTCACTGCGTTTTTGACCGGGGGTCATATAATCATCGGTGCGGCTTTTTCCCCTGCCCCTTTTTTTTCTCTCCCAAACCTTCAACTGAAATGTGCGACTTGCTCTGTGCTACAACTACTACCCTCAGGCTTAAAAAACCTTCCCCTCACAAAAACTGCCCTTTTTCTTCAAAGTTTCAACAAAGAAACCCCCCCCCCCCCCCAGCACTGTAGTTCTACAAAATAATGTCTAATGAAATGGAGAAGTGGAGGTTGGATGTATCTGTTTTTCTTCTTCTGTGGCTTTAAACGGTATAAAACACTTAACATCCAATAACATTCTGGCTTGTCTGTCGTTAGGCCACAAATCCCCCTCTTTATAGCGTGTGTTGACTTTTCCTATTTCCTTTCTGGGAACTTCGTGATGAAAAACAAACAAATAAACAAACAGAAAATGAAAGAAACAAAGGAAAACAGTTTTGTTGGAACGATCTTTCTGGTGGTCAGTTTTCGTTTAGGGATCTCCAATTCCTTGCCGCCGAGTTTTGTTTTCTCTCTCTCTCTGTCTCTCTCTCTCTCTGTCTCTCTCTGTCTTCGTCTCTCTCTGTCTTCGTCTCTCTCTGTCTCTGTCTCTCTCTGTCTCTGTCTCTCTCTCAAAAGAAACTCTTTTGCATAGTAATTTGCGTGTTTTATTTTTTTTTTACCGCTTCTGAAGACAGAGACAGATAGGTAGATAGACAGATATTTAGATAGATAAAGATAGATAGATAGATAGATAGATAGATAGAAGAGAGAGAGAGAGAGAGAGAGAGAGAGAGAGAGAGAGAGAGAAGAAGAGAGAGAGAGAGAGAGAGAGGAGAGACAGACAGACAGGACAGACAGACAGACAGACAGATACAGATAGACAGGCAAAGAAACAGACAGACAGACCGACCAATAGCCACATGCCTAGACCAAGACAGACATGCAGCTCGATATTACAAGCAAATGTATTCATTGAAATCCCATGCCAGACATAAAAGAGCCCACAAAGCAAGGATTGAAATCGACCAGGATGCTTAAAGCTGGTCATGTCACAATGCTCCAGACACTGTCCCGACACACCACCACTGTCCCATCACCACAATAAAGTCAGTATGACATGCTTATTCACGACGGGGACGGGATGGCTCAGTAGTCAGAGCACTCTCTTTCCACAAACTAAGGTGAAGCAGTGTGGAGCGTGGTTACCAACTTGGATGGGTGACCGTTTGCACACCTCGGCTTCAGTACAGTCCCCCCAGTTTACCCAGCTGTAAATGGGTACCTGCCCTCTTTAGGGTCAGGTAAGGTAAAGCCGCGAGGGAGAGGAGGTGGGCGCCGCCCTCAACGTGCTGCCCCCTAGAGAAGCTGCGGTCTCTGATTCCTCGCTCCCCTACGAACATATAGGTTATGGGACACCTTTACCTTTACCCTTTACACGCAAACAATCTAATCCTAAATAAGATTCTCCATTCTAAAATTTTCTGCTGATGAGAAAAAAAGCAAGGTGAAAGAGATTACTTAGAATTTCCTGTTTAGAGCACTCGTCCCCCTTAGTCAAAGTTGAGTTAAAAATGAATTCATTTGTGGAAGGTACATCAAACCAGCAACATATATCCTTTTTTCCATCAACCCGCCTATCTACAAAAAAAGAAGAAAAATATAAAAGGCGTATTAACTCCAAGGCCGTTATCTCAGCCTCACCACAACATAGATAAATCAAATCGAAAATATTCCCGAAGTCGGAGGGCGGCTACTTTCATGGAGGGCCAAAAAACCCAAACCAAAACCAACCAAAACCCCAACCCAAACCATCCGCCTTCACAAAAATATTGACCCTTCAAAGCCGTAGCCGAGGAACAAAAGACAAAGCAGACAAAAACATC
>CM060334.1:8520258-8535133 GCA_030674155.1 Stramonita haemastoma
AGACAATTGGCTTAAAAGAGGATGTGAGACGGTCCTGGTAAACTACTTGTCTTCTATCCTTAATGAAGGAGGATATAAGTTCAACTGATTCTGGGTGTAAACCATACATGTGTAATTTTCTTAGTAAGAGAGCATGATCAATAGTATCGAAAGCCTTAGCAAAATCAACAAATATAGTTCCAGTAATCATATCATTATTGATGTTTTCATGCCACTGTTCTATAAGATTCGTGAGTAAAGTATGGCATGAATGATCTTTTCTGAATCCACTTTGATTTGCATGAAACAAGTTATAATTAGTAAAATGGGATAAGAGGTGGTGTTTAAGATGTTTTTTCGAGTGGCTTAGATAACGTTGACAGGATTGAGATTGGTCTGTAGTTTGTGGGATCATTTGGATCACCAGATTTATAAAGTGGTAGTACTTTAGCGTCTTTAAATGCTTGAGGAAAGATTGATTTTTCAATACAAAGGTTATAAATATAAGCAATGTGTTCAGAAATTATGGGTGCAGAAATTTTCAAAATTTTGCTGAGAGAGAGAGAGAGAGAGAGAGAGAGAGAGAGAGAGAGGAGAGAGAGAGTAGAGAGAGAGAGAGAGAGAGAGAGAGAGAGAGAGAGAAAGGAGAGAGAGAGAGGAGAGAGAGAGAGAGAGAGAGGAGAGAGAGAGAGAGAGAGAGAGAGAGAGAGAGAGGAGAGGAGAGAGAGAGAGAGAGAGAGAGAGGAGAGAGAGAGAGAGAATGCGCACGTGTGTTAATTTTATTCCACACGCCTAAGCACACTGCGCCCACATAACCATATTTCCTCTAAAAATTTTCTTCTTCAATCAGTCTTTCTTATTTTTTTCCTATATTCTTTCAATTCGTCTTTTTTCCTTTCCATGTGCTTGTGTCTATCTTCCAAACTCATTTACTTTTCCCTCAGTCTTTTTTAATCATCTTTCTATTTTTCGTCCTTTTACCTTTCTCTCTTCCGCCTGTCTTGTTCTTGTTCTTTCTCTCTGTGTCTCTGTCTCTCTGTGTGTCTCTATCTCTCTCTGTCTGTCTCTCTGTATGTCTGTATGTCTCTGTCTCTTTATCTCACTCCCCCATCTCTCTCTTCTTTCATTGGCTAGATTTCCAAGGTTTACTAATGGTGGGAATTTGGATATGGGACCACCTCTTTTACATTCTTTATTGCTTTCCTGGAAGGGAAAAACTTTTTTATGTCCTTTTTCTTGTTTTCGTTCTTTGTTTTTTTTTTTGTGTGTTTATTTTTTTAAAGTTTGCCTGGCTATCAGTTTTTGTCTCTTTCCTCCTGTTTTCCAGAATGTCTGTCTGTCTGCATACCTGCTTGTCTCTCCCCACTCCCAGTTCTGTTTGTCTGTCTTCATGTCTGTATTTCTAATAGCCCCCCCCCCCCTCTCTCTCTGCCTGTCTATCTGTCTGTCGGTATGTATATCTCTCTGTCTCTGTCTATATGTCTACCTGTCTGTCTCTCTCTGTCTCTTCCCTCTCTGTCTCTGTCTATATGTCTACCTGTCTGTCTCTCTCTGTCTCTTCCCTCTCTGTCTCTGTCTATATGTCTACCTGTCTGTCTCTCTCTGTCTCTTCCCTCTCTCTATCCTTCTCTTTTCTCCCATTCCTTCTTCCTCTCCCCCCCCCCCTCCCCCTCACGTCCAATTACTGTCGCTAATTGTCACCAGAGCTGTGTGATCACAGGCTTCCGTTTCTCTCTCAGGGGTAGCAACTCTGACAGGGGAATGTAATCATGACGTCACTTCCACTTTCCTCCGTTTTCCCCCTTATTTTATTTTGTCAGTCTTTTCTTTCCCCTTTTAGACTCTTCTTTTTTTTGTGCTTTGTTTTCTTTTTTTTTTCTTCTGTGCTGTGATGGGTTCCGACAGGCGACAGCTGGGTTTCTCACCTCCAACAGTCGTCTAAGTTGTCACTGCCAATTAAAATAAATAATTAAACGCCTGCAGCATTTGTCAGCTAGCCTAACCTTGACCTTGTCCAAGGGAATCCGTAGCTCAGAGGCTGAAAGCAGCAGCCTGAGGAGTCAGGTGTGTGTGGTTCGAGTCTTACCTAACGCCGGCTCCGTGGTTGATGCAACTATTCAAGAGGCGTGTGTTGTGGTTTAATTCTGATTTAACGCCGGCTCAGTGGTTGATGCAAGGCAAGGCAAAGCCAAGTCTCCTTTTATTTCGAGGATAATGAATAAGCACTCATGTGGGGTTTTTTTTACATCCAGTCCCCGAGGCGTGTGTCAAGAGGTGTGTGTGCAATTCGACTCTGATCTAATGTCAGAAATATCTTTTAAAAAATTCCACTCGATCTTGAGTTGTGGTTTTGTGGATAAGATTATAAACTACTGTCCCCAGTGTTGAACAAAATTAAAACACGGATAAAAAGCCTACGAGAGCGAATGGAGATTTCACTTGTAAACTGTGAAAGAAAGACTCAACTTCTCTGGGAAAAATAGAAGTAAACTCAGACAAAAAAAGAAAAGCTCAGAAGCATACTCACATTCACACACACACACACACACACACACACACACACACACACACACACACACACACACACACACACACACACACACACACACACACACACAGAGAGAGAGAGAGAGAGAGAGAGAGAGAGAGAGAGAGAGAGAGAGAGAGAGAGAGAGAGAGAGAGAGAGGAGAGAGAGAGAGAGAGAGAGAGAGAGAGAGAGAGAGAGAGAGAGAGAGAGACAGAACACTGAACACTGAACATTTTTATTGTACTTCGGCCTTGGGCCACAATACAAGTGAAAAGGGCAAAGGGGAGTGTAATAAGCAGACGAGAAAAAAACAACTTCAATCAATTGTCTAGAAATACCAAACATTTAAACACATAAATACATAACATACGACTAAGGGCCTCGTCGTTTATATCCTCCTCAACAGAGCCATGACTACGAGCATCATCACTATCAGTGATTATAATCCAAACATTGGTCACCATTATCTTAACCACCTTCAGCATCATTGTTTATGTATCATGTTAACATTCATACGAGTGAAATCACATTCACTTTTAAAATTTACAGCAGTATAGACATAATACCATTAACACACTACTTTCCAGCATTATGTGCCTTATCATTACAAAAACTCTAACACACACAAACACACACACACACACGCACGCACGCACGCACGCACGCACGCACGCGCGCGCGCGCACGCACGCACGCACCCCACCCCCCACATGCGCATGCACACGCACACACACACACGCACGCACGCACGCACGCACACACACATACACACACACTTTTAAACATTTCAAAATCAATGCTAAACACCATGGAGACATCTTTACCCTGAAATGAATTGTCAAGACAAATAAATCCCAACATTAGATTCCAACCAACTCTTTTTTCCTTTTGTTCATTGAGTGAAAAATGTACCTTGAGACCCTGTGCATTTGATTTTCATTGGACACTTGTAACAACACGTAGATTGGGGATCTAGCTAGATCCCCAAGAAACTTATTTCTGAGATCAGAATATGCAGGACACACAAACAAAAAGTGCTGTTCATCTTCCTGTACTGACTTACAAAATGGACAGGATCTCGTCTGAGGAATATTGCTAAATCGATGCACATTTGCATTGATAGGTGAGGAGAGAGAGAGAGAGAGAGAGAGAGAGAGGAGGAGGAGAGGAGAGAGATGAGGAGAGAGAGAGAGAGGAGAGAGAGAGAGAGAGAGAGAGAGAGAGTCAGTCTTGTTTTTCTACAAGGTGTTACTACGTGCAGAGTAGTCCATTTACCCCCTCCCTCCCTCTCTCTATCTCTCCTTCACACACACACACCCATCACAACACAACACAACACAGACACACAAACACACACAGACACCACAACACACACACATGACGAACACATTTCCCAACTTCACAGTCTCTCAGGGCACACTCACGGGCCGGAGGGAACGTGCACTAGTCTATTTATTTCCTCTGGGCCTATCACCCCCAACACAGGTCTGTGTCTTGTCCCACTGTCTGACAGATCTTCTGTTTATTCCCCCCAAACCCTCCAGCAAAACAAGAATCCCCTTTCCGCCACGTGTTTCCACCCCTCCCCCCCCCCATGCGCACATCTTCTCCTCTTGTCATCTGCCATTGTCTAACGATAGTTCGAGGAGGTTAGGAGACCTCCTTTTTCCAGGGACAACCCTCTTGTTTCCGTGGGTTAGGCAGGCAAACTGTAAAAAAATTAATAAAATGCGAAAAACAAAGTAAGAAAACAAGAAATAAAAGGAAACAAAAATGTTTTGTTTTTTTCTAAAATGAAATCATGCGGGTTGGTGGTCTAGAGCTAACGCGCCTGCCTAGAAAGCGACAAGTCCGGGTCGGAGTGTGGGGTGGTTTGATTCCCGTTTGGGCCCAAAACTCCCCCCCCCATCCTTTAGACCATGAGTGGTGGTCTGGGTGCTAGTCTTTCCGGATGAGTCGATAAACCGAGGTCCCGTGTGTTACACATCATTATTGAGCGCACGTAAAAGAACCCACGGCAACAAGAGGGTTGTCCTTGGCAAAATTCTGTAGAAAAGGCCATTCAGATAGGGAAACAAATACAGTTGCTTACATGAAAAAAAAAAAAAAGGGTAGGCGCTGCACTTGTGGCGACGCGCTCTCCCCGGGATATACATACATATATATATATATCTTGTTTTTTTTTGGCAGGATGAATATAACAGTAGTGGAGAGGATCAATGACAGTGATATTGTCTCTTCTGGGGGGGAGTGGGGGGGGGGGGTGTGTCTAAAATCTAATGCGATGGTAAAACCTTGGGCGGACTGTGGAGGTGTTTCTGTCTCTGCAGACCAACAAAACCTAACACAAAAGTGAACTGAATTTTAACCAGTTAATGATTCGATCTTCAGAAAGCATGACCACACAAAAGGGTTAAAAAAACAACTTGAGTACTTTGACAATTCGTAAAAATGCCCAACTTTAATCCATCCAGCAACAATGAGCCTCAAACCACTGACCTTAGCTCTTCAGGGTAAATAGTTAAATTCTGTTTTTTGTTTGTTTGTTTGCTTTTTTTTATACTGCATCCATGATGTCGAAAAGCAGTTACCTGTGTGGTGGGTGGGTGGGGTGGGGGAATCAGTTGCATTCCACTTTGCTAAAACTATCAATTGTTATTGATTGCTTGTGTGTTGTATAGGTCGAATGCAAGTGCTTTGATTTGTTTTTGCAAGGTATAGCACTATATAAATTCCACGTGTCATCGTTTATTATCATTCACAAAACTCTCACCATTGATGAACCTTGGAGCTCTAGCCGAGGAACGAAACCAAATCTGTACAGCTACCGTGCATCACATCAGTGCTGCAGCAGAACAGTGACGGAGTGTGCAGTCTAACCTTCTCCAATCTTTGCTTGCCCTGCGGGAATCTGTCTGTCATCGAAACCTGGGTGCAACCTTGTGTAGGCATGGTGTACGTGTGTTCTTTGTTTGAGATAGGGACAGGGCCCCTGTTTTGGTACCCTGGTTAGGTGATGAGAGAGTGGGTGAGTGACGTGATAGCCCGTAACCTCGAAAGCTTGTAGACGTTTCTCGCATTTTCCAAAACAATCTAGGGTTTTCCACGTTCTTGCTAAGCTAAATATGTGTGAAATCTTTTTTCGAATTTTATATGCAAAATAGTATCAACTACATTCAAGTACCAGAAAAAAGCACACGACGAGCTTTTGCCAGTATGAATAGTGAAAAAAGAAACAAAAAGCCATCAAAGCAGATCTCAAAGCGGTGTATGTACTATGAACTTGGCACAGAAGGGACACACACACCACATCTCAAACAAAATGGTGATGAGAGCTCTCAGAGGTCATGATTCAGTACTCTAAACATCGAGCTGAATACGTTCAACAAACACCACAGGAACACATGTTTGAATCCCTCCCCTCCCCCCATTTTGAATGGAATGCGTAGTGCATGGTCTTCTCCTGTGCTTGTAACTCTGCCTCTGTCTTCACCGATATATTCCGACTTCAGAACAGCTCATTAAAATGTTCGAAAGATTAAAAATAGCGATTGAAGAAAAGGCAGGAGAATGGGTTCGGTAAGCATAATAGAATAGAATAGAATAGAATAGAATAGAATAGAATAGAATAGAATAGAATAGAATAGAAGGGAAGAGGAGAGAGAGAGAGAGAGAGAGAGAGAGAGAGAGGAGAGAGAGGAGAGAGAGAGAGAGAGAGAGAGAGAGAGAGAGAGAACAGAAACAAAGGGAGTGATAGAAAAGGGAGAATTTACAGAAATTTGGAATGCAATTCATGCTCAGAGAGCTCCTGGCATCCCTATGGTAAGGGGGGAGGATGTTTCCTTTTCCAAATCAGGTACACCATTCATCTATTGACTGTCAACAATAGAAACCAGCAAAACATCGGAAACACTGGCATTCATCCTTAGCTTGTCAACAAGAGAAACCCTAAAGACAGTGGCTTTTAGACTAGCTAAAGCCAAAAATGTGATTGATACATAAACCCCTACATACCCCGCAATACGATACGCTACAATGATACACCGCGATATGATACACTACAACGATAATCTCTCGGTGGGTGTTACCAGAAATTCTAGTGGGGTCGATCAGATTAATTTTGAAGCTTGTTTTCTGCTTCTCTGTAGTTCTGTTGGTACTTCCACACATGAACTAACCCAACAGACTGCTTAGGCCGTGTAAAATGCACCCCGTAAAGTCTGTAAAATGAAACGCCCAGATGAGATCTTGAGAGCGTGGCTCAAAACTACCTAACCAAAACTGCAGGTGTCTGTATTTCTCGGGCCCGGGTGACGCGGGGATATATCAATATGACAGAAAGCATAGAGCACAACCCTGGCAAGTAGTCTCAAAGCACATGCATTTCTTCCACCACAATATCCTTACATCATCCCCATTACCACTGACCATGGTGCTTGATTTGGAAAAGAGGGCATAGTTTCAACCATTCACATTTCCAAAGCAATCAGAGCCACACAAAACAGAGAAATCAGCACAGTCATTTTTTTCTTCTTCGTTTAACTACTGTTGTCCGTTATAAGAGCAAAAATGCACTGCCGTTAAGTGCCTGACGAGTCAGACCCAGTGCATCCAACTTTGGCGTGAAACTATCATTTTATTCATAACAGATTCCTTATCATCTATATTGAAAAAAAGTACAACGTTTTGAAAAAGCCATGTCGAAAAATACTACTGCAAAATTAACAACCTACATCCAAAACGCTGTTAACTTTACAACTAAAACACGACCACCGTTAACTAAACGACTAGATCTAATCACAAGAACAGATCGATGCAAAAATTGACTCCCGAGTATTCGGGAAAAAGAGAATGCATGTAACAGATCGAAACCGGGTTTACGCGTAAGACTTCAGGAAAAAAAAAGAAAAGATGTGAAAAAACCACTGTATGGAATGATTGTGCTCATACAGGCAAACAAAGAGAGAGCAGATCCGATACAAGCCAGGAACCCTTTTGGCAGGGCTGGCTGTTACAGCAGTGGCCCTGGCCTGACGAAGTGTCTGCCTACAGTGACAGCACAACGCTTCAGCCTGTCACAACACTGCCAACTCACAACACCTGCAGACACAACAACCCTCCCGCTATTGTCGCTTCCGGCAAGGAAAAGACATGTATCTGCCCTGCTAAATGGGTAACAGGAGCTGTACTGAACAGGCTGTCAGAAAAGACGGGGCAAGAAAGAAAAGGGGATGCTAGGAAGAAAAAACCTGGGCTGTTACACCTATCTGTGTGTTCTCATAACATTCTTTCATCCTGGAAGGAGGGAGAGAGGATGGGGTTTGAGACGTCTTTGAGTATAAGCGTGTTTGTATTAACACTATGGATGCCTGGATATATATTTTCCTGCTCTCATATTGACATAAACATATATTAACACACCTGTCTACACTGTCAGCTCATACAAAACTTACAGGCGCAATAACTGTTGTGTGTTGTCCTTGACAAACTGTTGCATGGTTAGCAACAACAGAAAGTACCCGTTCCAAAAACAGAACCATAAAGAAACCACAGCTAAAGATGCTGGGCCACATATATCAACAGGAGCACGATGTGGCAACTTTTAAGACTGCATCACTGTCTACGAAGATCAATGCCATCTTTGATTAGGTACCGCACTTTGTCCATCTCAATGTGTGACAATCGCACTTTGTCCATCTCAATGTGTGACAATCAGTGATTCCCAGGTGGGATGAACGAGGGGAAAATCTAGCAACAACAACAAAGATGACTGAACAGTCTGAAAAGTTTTTGCGACGCTGCCTGTAAGTTTTCCTCTTGTTTTTCCACTGAGTTCATGGCATTCAAGAGATAAGTGAAATCAAACGTTGGTAGCACAAAAGTGATGTATCTGTGTTGATACTTTCAACTCTGCGGTTTTTGTCAGATTGTTGTCTCTTTTCGGTCTCTTTCGGATGGTTCAAGCTTCGATCAGCTGTGAACTAGTTTGAAAGGATTAGAGATGTTCCTGCCTCATTTTTTTCTCAATGTCCTCTTCCATCGGGGTTTTACAGTTGTCAGTGTTTCGTGAAACAATAGTGTTGCCAAGGTCTTGTGGCTTTTAGACTCTATCATTGAGCGTTACCAAGGTCTCGTAGCTTTGTAGGCATCCCTCAGTCTTGGAAGACTACGCAGTTGCGCTCTAGGCTCTAGAGCGCAAAGCCTCGATAAGTAAGTATAGAGGGCAAGCTGTTACCATGCAGCAGACCCCCCCCCCCCTCTCCACGTCACTGAAATAGTCCATTGGGAAGGCAATCGCCGATACAAATGGTTCCAGTGCTGTCACAGGAACCACCAGAACGTTGCCATATAGGCCCACAGCCCTGGGGACTCCAACTTGTGAAAATTGTTGTCATTGGCTTCTACCGGCAGACAATGGCCTACTCTTCCGGATGGCGGAACGGATTTTTAATGTGTGTGCAAGATGTTCTGCGTGCGTTTGAAAACGGGGTCTCGATCTGTAGTCTCATCCGAGTGACTTTAGCTTTCAGAATCTATCATCCAAACATCCCCAAGAACATCCTCAATGGTAACAAAATGGACATTCATGAGAGAATCAAGTTATATCAGCAAACAACCAAACACTAGACAACCCAAACAGTGTTAACATAAACACGGAATTAAACACAACACATTTCACTGAATAATTTTAAAACCAATCCAACTGCAACAAGTTTTATTACGGTGAGGTGTGGGATGTAAATCAAATTATCCTTAAAAAATATCTCTCTAGGGCTCCAAAGGAAACAACCCCTCGTTCTGGTGTGCTAACTGTGTAGTGAGGCCAGCAAAATGGGAGATAATCAGATCAGACAACAGCACGGAATACACTCTCCATGGGATGCACCAGGTCCAAATACAGCAGGAAATACAGCATCCAGCGTCATCTGCGCTTCCTTTTCTTTCCTATGCACACACACAGTGACAAATAGTATTAAAAAGACAAAAAACCCACACCTCAGTATACACTTTCCAAATCCACTTTGGCGGGGTTCCGTCTTTCAAACCAAACCGAGTTCTTGTCTCCCTTGCCAGAAGAAGAACTCCCCAATGTCAGTAGTACGCTGCCAGCTCCCTTCCCCGACACGTGCTGGCAATACACATAGACATACATTTCAACATAAAATCCCCCCCCCCCCCCCCCCAATCTCTCGCTCTTTAGCAAGAAAAAAATCACAGAGGCTAAACGGGGAGTTAGAAATAAACACCACGTAACCCCAACCCGGTCAGGAAAGGAGATGCTTTCAAAACACCCTCGTGTTTCGCCAGTCTGTGTGTTCCTAGGAGCCTCTGAGAGAGAGAGAGAGAAGAGAGAGAGAGAGAGAGAAGCTAGGTTTGAAACTCCCCTGCTGCTGTGGGGTCGGCCCTCTTGTTGCCCCCCTCCCTGGGAAATTCATGCTCTTTGTTTGTCTTCCGCTTGTTTGACACACTTCTTCTCCTCCGCCAGTTCTATCAACCACGGAATGGAACCAGAGCTGTTCAGGAATAAAACCGGCAGAAATAATAGCAAGAAAAAAAGGAACCTAGAATCTCGTCTGTATTCCGCACAGGAGAATGTCAACACAGACCGGCTGTATGTATGGAGGTTATGTCGGCATTTAAAATAAAAAAAACCCCAGATTTCTTTTCCAAGTTGATTTAAACCCAGTTCTTTACTAATGTCATTAATACTGGCAAAACAAGGCGGGGAGTTGAAGCACTCTTTGGAATGAAACGATGCCAAGAAAGAAAGAAAGATAGGAAGAAAGAGGGAAACGAGATTCCACTCCCCCCCCAAAAAAAAAAAAAAAAAAAGAAGAAAAAACAACCCCACCTTCAAAACCCAAACAATTTATACACACGCACGTACGCACGCACGCATGCAGCACACTGACACACACCAAAACACAATACACAACACTAACACAATCACCCGCACACACACACATTAACACACACACACACACATAAAACGGGTTAAAGATCCTTTGAATAACGACGGGAAAATGTAGTTGCTAGAAAGAAATGAAAGAAAGGAGCTACGAAAATTTCCCCTCAAGGATCCACTCAATCAAGCAGCTGTTGATAAATCTGTCTTAATCAACATTAACTCTATCAATCATTTTTCAGTTCCTCTTAAAAGCGCCCGAGGTTCACCAATGATGAAGTTTTGCGTTTGCGACCATGTTTAACCCATCACTAAGGCAGCCGCATTCCTACTTCGAGGCTGGTGTCTAACCACGACACTTGTGTGCATACATTAAATAAGAAAAAGCCATCCGTTTATTGGCATGAAACGGCCTACTCTTTTGAAAGGCTGAATGGTTTTTTAATTTAATGTCAAGATGTTTATTATTATTTTTGAGGGAAGAGGAGATGGGCGCCACCCCAATATGTGGTCCCTAGAGAAGCTGAGGTCTCTGGCGCCTCGCTCCCCTACGACCACATAGGTTATGGAACACCTTTACCTTTTTACCTATTACAAGATGTTTTGAGTGCGTTCACACTTGGGGGTCTGTCTACAGTCTCCCCCGAAGGACTGCTCGGGGAGTGGAGTGGGGTAGAGTACAATGTGAACCCCCGGGGTAAAATTCCCTAAAAGGGTTCGATCTGGGCCGTCAAACCACGAGCGAAACGCTCTAACCACTAGATACTCCCACCTGTTATTAGCCCTTTGAGAGTATATTCAGTTCTTTGTCTAGCTAATTTTTACATTTACATTTTACACCACTTTAAGTCACGGCAGATTTCACTGCATAAAATTCGGGCTGCTTTCCACGGGGGAGGCGCGTCGCCACAAGAGCAGCGCCACCCATTTTATCATTATTGTTGTTGTTGTTGTTGTGTTCTTCTTCTTCTTCTTTCAAGTTATCTGCAATTGTATCATTTACACCCAGATTACAAAGGGAGAATCAGAAACTAAACCACACCTAGCCTGAATGATTTTCCTCACAATCATTTTCATCCACAGCAGCAGCCCCAGACAAAAAGAAGAGGCACCCACCAAATTTCTGCTCTATTTTCAAACCCAATGTCGGTGACACTAAGGTAAGGTAAAGGTGTCCCATAACCTAGGGGTCGTAGGGGAGCGAGGCATCAGAGACCTCGCTTCTCTAGGGGCCAGCATGTTGGGGCGGCGCCCATCTCCTCTCCCTCGTTGCTTTACCTTACCTGACCCTAAAGAGGGCAGGTACCCATTTACAGCTGGGTGAACTGGGAGACTGAACTGAAGCCAAGGCGCGCAAAAGGTCACCCAATCCAACTGGTAACCACGCTCCACGCTGCTTAAGGGGAAAGCGAGCGCTCTGACCACTGAGTTATCCCGCCCCCAGTTAACTTAATTTTGACAAGAAAAGGAAATCCCACAGCTCTATAATATAAACCATACTCTGGAGAGAGTCCTTCCCCCATTATTTCCACGATGGGGAGTAAGTAATCCTATCTGATTTGCTGATCATCCTTCTGAGGACAGAAATATTAGGGATCATCTGGTATAGAGCATCACGAAAACGAAAACTAAAAACTCAGTATTGAATCATTCAAAAAAGATAAAAGGGAAATTAGTCTCTGTTTTTCAACTGTTTGTTTTATTGTGACGAAAATTTGAGAGGAAAAAGAAAGAACGTGTTTGCTTAAATTAACGGTAAGTTTTTTACTGGGCTAGTTCTGTTTAGTGGTTTGTTTTTGAGCCGTAATAAAGTTCTGTTTTTGCCTTTGTTTCTTGTAAATGTTATTTGCTTTTTTTTTTGGTTAACGTTGATTTGTTGTTTTTGTGTGTGTTTTTGTTTTTAATGTTCTTTAAAGACTAATTTAAAGACTAAATATAATCTTTCTCTTCTCTTTCTCTCTCTCTCTCTCTCTCTCTTTTCTCCCTCTCTCTCTTCCTGGTTTTTTTACGAAAAAAAAAACCCCTTTGTATAGGTGGGTACGGGAAAAAAATTTGTGGGTAAAAGGGAAAAAAGATAATAGTTTAATTAAAGCATTTCAAAAAAACAAAGAATTTCTTACCAGGTTTTTTTAAAGTTTTTTGATGTAAAAAATTAAGCAATATTGCTTATGCTCTGAACTATGGGGAGTAAATCGTTTAGAAATGTGGGAAAAAAATACATTTGATGGCTTGTAACGTTTTCTGGGAGTTCCTTTTTTAAAACACCAAATAAAAATGGTTTGGGTGGGGAAGTTGCCAGATATCCTTTATTCTTTAAACTCTTTTAAATTTTGTGCAGTTAGATATTGGTTAAAATTACTACAAATGGTAATCAGAAGTTGCCAAGACAGGCCTACAAAATGCAATTAATTTAGATCGAAAGGAAAAAAAAATGTTGGGTAGCAAGTTTTAAAGGGAATTGTTGTGCAATTCGGGTTTAATATTGTTTGGTACAACGGGTGTTGGGATATTCAGGTTCCTTTGTGCATTCAAGAAAGATTAATTGATATGTTTATTCAGGAGTGGTCGGTTCATGAGAGAGGGGAATAGGTATGCAACTATGATCTTTTAAGACTGTTTTTAAAAGAATTGTATCTTTTTGTATTGATTTTTTGTTTCAGAGTTGCACTGTCACGGCAGAATGAATGTTCTTCCTCTAAAAAAAATAATCTAAAAGATACAGCAACAACAATCAAGATAAAAAACTGTTCTTTGTGCAAAAACGTTATTGAAGATGAATACCATCTAATTTTTATTTGTCCATTATTTACAGATTTAGAACCGTTACCCGAAAGATCTTCTTCATGTGCCTTTTGCTTTTCTTCTTCAGGCACGTAGTGTGTCGTTCCGTGCAGCTAGCAAACATTTTTATTCCGTGCTGTTTCGAAAGGGCGACGTGGGGAGAAACTTATTTTTAAAGTAAGTAGTTCTAGATCTGATAGTGAAAAAGTTTCGTTGTATCAAGTGTTTTACCGTTGCTTTATGATGGACTTTGAAAAACCCTTTTATGCACCTTTCACCATCCCCCTCTCCCACTTCGTTTTGAATTGTGGGCCCCAAGGCTGATGTTTTAATTTAAAAACATTTTCATTTCTTTCATTTCATTTCATCCTTTTCTTCCCCTCTCTTCTTCTTCTCTCTCTCTCTCTCTCTCTCTCTCTCTCTCTCTCCTCTCTCTTCCCCTCTTCCTCTCAAAAGCGTTTGCATTTTTCAACATTTTAGCGAATGGTTGTCAGGTCAGTGGTTTGTTTCGCCCGTTAATTTCAACACAATGTCCCCTTTTTTTGTTGGGCCCTCACTTTTCTTCTTCTTCTTGCTTTTCATTTTAAATGCTCAGACAGCAACTGTCTCTGCTATAGAGCGAAACTGCTTTTTCGTCAGGGGCCCAGCGCACGGGCCCAGGGATGGGAGAGAATGGTTATAAACTTTGAAATGTTTCTAGAAAAAAGGCGGAGAATGGACAAGAAGGCAGAAAATGGACGAGAAGGAATGGACAGGAAGAAAGGAAAAGCAAAAACAAAGAGATTGATAGAAAAAGTGGGAATTTTGGCAACAGTTTTCCAAAAGGTGGGGTTTTTTTATACTGACAGGCCCACGGCCATACTCACCGCGGAGTTCTTGCTCTTTAATGAGTAATGTCCATTCCACACCCCCCACCGTAAAATCCAGGAAAAGGTTTGGGCCCAAAAAGGGATAAACCACCGCACACTTCCGGGGGACTTTTCGCTTTTAAAACAGGTGGGTTTACATCTAGACTACGGGTCTACTATTTGAATGAAAAAACTGAATTATTTAAAACCCACTACTCCCTTCCTTGTCGAGGACGAAACGTGAATGTTAAGCTAATTGGTGATGTTAAAAAAAGAGAAGACGGGTGAAAGGAGGGGGGGAGGGAATGGTAAAGGAAAATGAAAAGAATTAAACAGGAAATAAATGGAAGGGCAAGAAGATGGTAAAGAAAAGTCTGCGAAAACCTGTAGCAGCAAGGTTCTGATTAAAAAAATTCTTTTTAATTGCAAATTAATTCATTATGATTTTTAGTCACTGCTATGAAAGTAGTATGACGTTACAGCTGTATTATTTATTTATTCTTTTATTCGAGGATAATCAATGTGCTTTTTGTTAATCCCCGTTCCCCGTGGGGTATGCAGTTTTGTACATTTTTTAAACTGTTCCCACCGGCATGCAATGGTGCTCTTACGAAAAATGGAAAAAGGATTTTTAAAGTGGTTTCGCGAGATGTTCTGTCAGGGACCACCAAGCACTAGCAAATAAAAAAAGAAATACAGGCCCTTGGCTATAATAATACAGACTGACTAAATTAAACAAAACCAATAGTTTTCAAACTTTTTATTCTTCTTCCTTTTGTTCCTGGTGGCTCCCCAAAGGTTTTTCCAAAGGGGGGGATTTGGGGGAAGCAGCC
>CM060334.1:8535233-8552733 GCA_030674155.1 Stramonita haemastoma
CACACACACACACACACACACACCACACACACACACACACACACACACTCACACACACATGCACATGGTTGAAGTAGTTTGTTCAAACAGGTTTTTATCCCTGAAGTCAAATGCAGCAACAGTTGCATACACAAAATCTCGCTGTTGGAGAACCTCAAAACTATTGGAGAGGAAAAAAAAAAGAACCAAGCAAAAAAATATACTTTTTTTTTTCAAAGTTTTCCTTCATACCAATCACATCATGTAGTTTTGACAGGACCGCCCCCCCCCCCCCCCCCCCCCCCCCCCCCCCCCCCCACACACACCCAGAACTGGTTATGGGCAACCTACCGTTCTCAAAGCACTGCACGGCAGCATCGAACTCATGGGAAGCACACTCTGTGGCTCGCGCCTGTCCCTTGAGGCGCAGTGAGCAGTCAAACAGGGAGGACTCCAAGCCAGTACAGGCTGACTCTGCTACAACTATGTCCCCAGAGCCCTGTCAGACATTGACAATGTTGAATATAGATTTGTCATACTGTTGAATATAGACATGTCACAATGTTGAATATAGATAGATATGTCACAATGTTGAATATAGATAGATATGTCACAATGTTGAATATATATACATGTCACAATGTTGAATATAGATATGTCACAATGTTGAATATAGACGTGTGACAATGTTAGATATAGACATGTAACAATGTTGAATATAGAGACTGAATATATAGACATGTGACGTTGTTGAATACAGACATGTGACAATGTTGAATATAGAGACATGTCACAATGTTGAATATATAGACATGTCACAATGTTGACTATATTGACATGTCACAATGTTGAATATATTGACATGTCACGATGCTGAATATAGACATGTCACAATGTTGAATATAGAGACATGTCCCAATGTTGAATACAGACATGTTACAATGTTGAATGTATATTCAGGTCATAATGTTGAACTTTTAGGGTTATGGAAGGTAAAGCAGTGAAGGAGAGGATATGGGTGCCGTCCTCAATATGCTGGCCCTTAGAGAAACTGAGTCTCTGATGCCTTCCTCTCCTTAGACCACATAGGTTATGGGACACCTTTACCTTTACCATAATGTTGAATATGGGCATGCCATAATGTTGAACACATCACCAACATATTTCAACAATATCACTGATTGTTGTTGATACTTTAACAAAGCTCTGAAACAATAACAGGAAGTTGATGCATGTCTCCGGCATTCTGAAACTGACCATGCCTTGAAAAATTCTTCTTCTCATCCTCCTCCTCCTTCTTCCTCTTCTTCTTCTTTAGCTTCAAACACTCAGACAGCAACTATTGCTGTCTAACATATGAGCCAAAATGTGTTGCACTGCCATTAAGCACCTGTCAAGAACACATACTCTAGGTAACCACCTAGGGTGTTACACTGCAAAACACCCAACAACACCAACAACCAGTACACAGCTGTCAGTTTCCCCCACTTTCAGCTCCTCTCAGCTGCTAATTATCCCAGCCCATCCCAGCCCAGATGTGGCCAGCTGGTGCTATTTATAGCAGGAACTAACCACACATGGACTAGGTAAAACGAAGGAGGGCGCTAAATTTAGCACTCTTGACTAGGGTCTACTGAGTGATGTTGGCTTTGTGCTCTGTGAGTACCACAACCCCCCCAACCCCTACCTGTCCATGTGCGCTGTGCCCCAGGAAGCGACCTGCGCGGAATCCCAAGCTCCGGCACGCTGCACTGGCTTCCTGGTCACTCCACGATCGCCCGCACACCGAGCTGCCACCTTGCTCCGTCCACAGCTCCAGGCGACCCCTGGTGGAGGTGCCGTTCACCAGACGCAGCTGAGGCGCTGGAAAAGATGACAGAGGCAGAGTCAGAGAAAAGGTACACACAGAGACTGTTCAGAAACACAGCTGGAAAAGGTACACACAGAGACTGTTCAGAAACACAGCTGGAAAAGGTACACACAGAGACTGTTCAGAAACACAGCTGGAAAAGGTACACACAGAGACTGTTCAGAAACACAGCTGGAAAAAGTACACACAGAGACTGTTCAGAAACACAGCTGGAAAAAGTACACACAGAGACTGTTCAGAAACACAGCTGGAAAAAGTACACACAGAGACTGTTCAGAAACACAGCTGGAAAAAGTACACACAGAGACTGTTCAGAAACACAGCTGGAAAAAGTACACACAGAGACTGTTCAGAAACACAGCTGGAAAAAGTACACACAGAGACTGTTCAGAAACACAGCTGGAAAAAGTACACACAGAGACTGTTCAGAAACACAGCTGGAAAAAGTACACACAGAGACTGTTCAGAAACACAGCTGGAAAAAGTACACACAGAGACTGTTCAGAAACACAGCTGGAAAAAGTACACACAGAGACTGTTCAGAAACACAGCTGGAAAAAGTACACACAGAGACTGTTCAGAAACACAGCTGGAAAAAGTACACACAGAGACTGTTCAGAAACACAGCTGGAAAAAGTACACACAGAGACTGTTCAGAAACACAGCTGGAAAAAGTACACACAGAGACTGTTCAGAAACATGGTCAGTAAAGCTGAAGCTCTGGAAAAGATGACAGAGACACAGGGTCAGGAACACAGTCAGTGCAGGGGGTACTGTGGGAGTGTGTAGTAGTATGCCTTATTCTGAACATCCGGTCTGTTTCACTCACTCAGTCCCATGTCCCAAAGGACGTAGGGGGGACATGAGAGAAGACGCAACAGAGATCTTTTTCCATGCTTCACGATCCTGTGTGGCTAGTAGGAGGTGTTGCAGGGGTTGGGCGGTCCAGTCTTTGATGTTGTCAACCCATGATTTCTTTTGGCGGCCTCTTCTTCTCTTGCCCTCGACTGTTCCTTGCAGGATGGTTTTTGCTAGGGTGTTGTGTCTTGTGGTGTGACCAAACCACATCAGCTTTCTCCTCTTTATGGTGGAGAGCAAAGGCTCTTGGGGGCCCACACGCTTTTTGATTTCTTCTTTCACATAGTTATTGGTCTTGTGTTCTTTGTATGATATTTTGAGGAGTCTTCTGTGGCACTTGTTCTCGAATGCTTGGATTCTCCTCTCTAACTCTGCTGTCAGAGTCCATGATTCACAGCCATATAGGAGGATAGATATCACGAGGGATTTGTAAAGGTGGTATTTGGTGCAGAAGCTGATGTTGTTGCTTCTGATGATCTTCTCGAGTCTGACTAGAGCAGATGTTGCTGTTGCAATGCGAGCTTTCACTTCATTGTTTGATGTGCCATCTTTTGTTAGGGTGGAGCCTAAGTATTTGAATTGGCTCACCTCTTCTAGTGTTTCTCCATTCATCTTTATTTCCGTGATGTCATTACTCGCGCTGTTGACCATGATCTTTGATTTCTCTGTACTGACCTCCATGCCGTATGCGCTCGCTCGATCTGTTAAATTGTCTGTGAGGATTTGCAGTTCTTGTTTGCTGCTGCCCATGAGGTCAATGTCATCTGCAAATCTGAGGTTGCAAAGGGGTCTTCCACCAATGGAGATGGAAGTGTGGTGGTTTTGCAGTGTCTCTGTCATGATGTTTACATCAGTGAATTTGCTTACCTTCAATCAGAGATGTGATTCTGGGTATGTTTTGGCAATTCATACCAAAACAAACATGCACACACACACGCACGCACACACACACATACACACACACATGCGTGTGCGTGCATGCGCACGCACACACACACACACACACACACACACACACACACACACACACACACACACACACACTCACACATACACACTACTGTTTTACATGCCCTAGAAATAGGAAGGTACAATAGAGCAGACAGGATGTGTTTCAAACACCCCTCCAGGAGGTTGAGAACAACACATATGGGCAAAACTGGAACTGCACCAGAAAGTATATGAATTTTTTTTTCAAAAACCTGTTCACCATCATCTTCAATTTGCAGTAATTTGTATGTTATCAGATCACCCAGTTTTCTGATAGCTGTACAGATTTTAGCAGGTTTGCGTCATGTTAATTCATCTGAGAAATCAAACATGCAGAGTAGATCGTCATCTGGGGTAGAGAATAGTTTGTGTTGGAGACTGAGCGTTGTTGTTGTGTTGTTGTTGTGTGTTCCCCAGCTTAACACTTTAAGGGTCACCCAGAATGTGCACTCTAACTCACTCAACCCACCCGGAAATCACTGTGAGATTGAAATTGTACACTGACTGAGACGTTTGCGTGTATGACTGTTTTCAAGTACCTCACCATATAGGCAGCCATACTCCGGCTTCAGAGGAGAGGCTGAGTGTAAAGACAGATGTCTGTGAACTGCACAATCTGCAGACTATGTGTGTGTACTTGAGTGCTTGCCAAAAACATGAACAAAAACACAAAAAACACACAAGCTTCTCCCCTAAACCCAAAATTGCTTTCATTCCCTGTTACCTGAATCCTGGTAGCAGAAGACAGCAGCCTCACGGTTGTGAGAGCATCCCTCCACCTGTCCCCATTTAACCTGAGGACAGGTGATGAGGTGAGCCTCCTGGCCAGTGCAGCCAATATTCTTCAGCCAGTACAGGGGCTTGCTGCCCTCCTGCCCCTGGCTGTTGTAGGTGAAGGCAATGCCTCCAGTGTAGCCTGCCTCCTTGCACATGACGGAGGCGTCCTGGTCGGAAAAGCTGTCGGCGCACACGTAGCCCTCATGACCCATGTGCTGCACTTTGACCCGCCCGTAGGACGAGTCCTCAGGTGTTTCCAGAGTCACCTGGTATCCTGGAGTGACAGGTATAAAGGTCATTCATGTTACCCTCCACAATGTGTGTGTGTGTGTGTGTGTGTGTGTGTGTGTGTGTGTGTGTGTGTGTGTGTGTGTGTGTGTGTGTGTGGGGTGTGTGTGTGTGTGAGTCTGTGAGTGTGTGTGTGTCAAAATCAGAGATCATTCACTGTCCAAACCACAGATCAACTATTGTCCAATTCACATCCTATATACTTGTGTGTTCAGCAGAAGAACAACTGTGGTATTATATCAAAATTAATGGTACAAATGCAAGCGATGTGTTGTTGAGTAGTGCCAACAATTTTAGACACTTGAGGAACTGATCCTGATCAAATCAAGAATCAATACAAACAGAGAAATTTTGAAATTTGTAAATCAGATTATCCACAGAAAAGAATTTATCAACAATGGTTAAAGTATCCATGTAAGCAGACTTCAAAATGCCAAATTTACACATTTAAGCATGCGCATGCACACACACACAAACTTAAATACACACACACACAAACTTCCACACACACACAAACTTCCACACACACACACATACTCACAGTACCCCCCCCCCCCACACACACACACACACTCACACACACACAAACTTCCACACATACGCACACACACTCCCCCTCACCTGTCCTAGGAGAAGACCTGGAGCAGACGACAGAAGCGTACTTTCCAGACCGGCAGTACTGGTTACTGTTGTACAAACAGTCCTTTAGCTTTGCCTCAGCACCGGAACATTTCACATCCCCGACACGAAGAGAGGCAGACGAGATGTCGCCAAAGGCGGAGCCTGACATCTGCAGGCCGTAGGGGTATCCCAGGTCTCTGCAGGTGACAGTGGCCTCTGCAGCGCCAAACCCATCAGCACACACCAGCCCAAAGCTGCTGCTGCTGTTGTCCACCATCATCTTCACTGCTCCGTAGGAGACATTTGGCTCCAGTTTGACTGTTAACACACACACATAAACACAATCAGATACAGTTCTTTGGTTGTTTGTAGGGTTTTTCACTCCCAGTATATATATATATACATATATATATATACACATACATAAATGAAGATTGCATTGTTTGACCAGGGACATACCAGATAAAACACAGAAATATAGGAGGTTGCTTTACAAAAGGCGTGAAGAAATAAAAAATTCAGTCAAAACAACTTTATGAACTGCAGAGAGATGCAAAAGAAAAATACAACTAATGGGAAAGACTATATTGCTGGAAAAGACAGTAAAGCCTTTTCGGTTAGACCAAGAAGGCAAATCAGAGACACAAAAGGAGTATACTGCACACAACAAAGGATTTGATTTACAAAGCTTAACGGGTTTGTTGCTGTGGTACTTTTCTCTTATCCCAGTCACACAAAACCGTTTTCTCCCAATATATGACAAATGAAATTGTGTGTGCGCTCTTTCGGAGTTCTATGGAGTGTGGCTAGATGTTCTAAGAAAATAGAAAAGCTGACTTCACAAAATGAAGACATGGTGTCTCAGGAACCCATTCAAACATTTCAAATATACTCACAACACTAGATTAAACATGTACATATAACACAGCTTCAAGTACAGAAATTTTTTCCCCTGTTCCTCAGCTAGAGCTCCAAGGTTCACTAATGGTGAGATTGTTGTGTATGCATCCGCATTTTTGTTTACCCACCATTAAGTATGGAATGAACAAAACAAATAACAGACAAGACCAAAAAAAAGTGTAATGCACCATAACATAAAAAAGGAATCACATATAAAAACTCTCACCATTAGTGAACCTTGAAGCTCTAACCCAGAATGAAAAAAAAAATCAACTTTTAAAAAGGTTTTTTGTCCGTCATGTTCGACGATGACCTCCAAAACAGCAGAGGAGGCAGCTGCTGTTTGGGAAACTGGGCAGAAATTTGATTATAGTGGAGATGCCTTGCCCACTGCATACAGGGGGGGGTTTCATAGAAAAAAAGGAAACATGACACTGATTTTTGACAGAAACATCTCCCCATACATACCTTCCCCAGAGCAGCGCACGGCCAGACGCTGAGGGCATGTGCCTGTGGAGTTAAAGTCGTCCATGTGACAGGCCGTGATGTTGGCCTCGTGCCCCTCACAACTGAAAACACACACACACACACAGAGTCAATCAGGACTACTGACCATCTTTTGCAAAATAGCTCACTTTATATGTATGTATGTATGTATGTATGTATGTATGTATGTATGTATGTATGTATGTATGTATGTATGTATGTATGTATGTATGTATATATATATATATATATATATATATATATATATATATATATATATATATATATATATATATACATACATACATATATCCCGTCCCCTATTAACAATCATATCTTGCCCACAGTTGAAAAGCGGCTACCCTAATGGTGTCCCATAACCTGTGTGGTCTAGGGGAGCGAGGCATCAGAGACCTCAGCTTCTCTAGGGGCCAGCATATTGAGGGCAGCGCCCATCATCTCTCCCTCGCTGCTTTACCTTCCCTGACCCTACAAAAGGCAGGTACCCATTTACAGCTGGCTACCCTAATGGTGTTAAAAAATGGCCATATATGCAAAATCCCATCATTGGTGAAGCTCGAAGTTCTAGCAGAGGAACGAAAAAAAAGAACATACCCACATAACACAGTTTAAGCTCCATCCTCTCAATCTTAATGAAAAAAGCGCAAAACAAGTAAAGGCACCATTTTCATCATCATCACCATCACTGTCCTTTTCTACCCTCCCCTGACTTACCTGGGGTTCAGCATCATGGAGAGGGACTCCTCTGTGGTGGAGGTGGCCATGCTGATGACATCACCACTCAGAAACCCCAGGGAGCGGCAGACGACATTGGCCTCCACTGTCCTGGGAGCACGGGCACACACGGTGCCCCAGCGACCCCTCACTCCAATCTGCACGATGCCCTCGTTTCCATGGGTGCCGTTCACCAGACGAACTTGGAAATCTGCACAAAGTCATTCGTACTGAGTCATGACTTAGCCACATGCACAGACAGAGACAGACATAGATACAGAAAGAGAGACAAGACAGACAGACAGAGAGACAGACAGACACACAGAGTAACACACACACACACACACACACACACACACACAAAGAGTAACACACACACTCACACACACAGAGTAACACACACACACTGTGTGTGTGTGTGTGTGTGTGTGTGTGTGTGTGTGTGTGTGTGTGTGTGTGTGTGTGTGTGTGTGTGTGTGTGGTGTGAGTGTGTGTATGTGTGTGTGTGTACGCATGCATGCGTGCATGCATGTGTGTGTGCATGCGTGTGTGTGTGCCTGTATGTTTTGCATGCTGTGTTTGTGTAAGTGCGCGTGCATGCACAAACACACCCATGCTTGCATGCATGCATACTTGTTCACACACACCTGAGTGGTAACCATACCCGCACGCGCAATTTCACCTCACACTTACCAGCCACGTCGTTGTAACAAAACGCGCGAGCTTTCTTGAGGGGGCTGGAGCAGGGCTGGGGGTGCTCCCTGATGACGGCACAGCCCCTGAATCCGGTGGTGGTGCCCGTGCAGTTCACCCTCGACACCAGGCTGGAGCGCACGTAGATGTGCAGGGTGCCCAGTGCCCTGCCCAAGGCGTAGCCCAGGCCCTGGCAGTAGAACGTGGCGGCGTGGTCGTCCCAGTGGTCACTGCACACGAAGGACGGCAGACCATCCGCCTGAACCTTCACCAGCCCCAGCTTGCTGGTGGGGGCCAGCGCGTACAGGCCTGCAACACAGTCAGGGAGGAGGGAGTAGGACTGGTGTCTTTTTTTAGGGGACCTTTGCTTACATTGCCATAAGACTGGTGTCTTTTTTAGGGCTTCTTCATTTATATTGCAAAAAGACTGGTGGTCGTTTTTAAGGGTTCTTCGTTTACATTGCCATAAGACTGGTGTCTGTTTTTAAGGGTTCTTCGTTTACATTGCCATAAGACTGGTGTCTGTTTTTAAGGGTTCTTCGTTTACATTGCCATAAGACTGGTGTCTGTTTTTAAGGGTTCTTCGTTTACATTGCAATAAGACTGGTGTCTTTTCTAGGGCTCACTGGATGAGAAGTGTGTGCCTACTGTGACTCTTTTGAAGTAGCTCACAAGACAGGCAGCTACACTCCTACATCAGAGGATTTTTCTCTCTTTTTAGTTACAGAAGAGTGCTGGTTGCTATGCTAACAGCTTGTCAAGGCTGACGACAGCAACATGAAAATAACACTTATGCATAACTGGTAAGCAAAAACATAACAATGTTGTAATGTAGGCCTAAGATAAGTGTTATGCAAAAACATAACAACGTTGTAATGTAGGCCTTGGATAAGTGTTATGCAAAAAACATAGCAACGTTGTAACGCAGGCCCTGGATAAGTGTTATGCAAAAAACATAGCAACGTTGTAACGCAGGCCCTGGATAAGTGTTATGCAAAAAACATAGCAACGTTGTAACGCAGGCCCTGGCACTTACACATCAACAACTAACACAGCTTCTGGGTTCGGGGCAAAAACAAGAACATGACATTTGACCTACACCCGTTTCCACATCCCACATCCCCCCTGCATGCCGGTCGCCCCAACACTTTTTTTTTTTTCTCTGGTGGCGCCACCACGTACCGTTGACGATGGGGGTTTTGCTGCAGTGCACGGTGGCGAAGACGTCGCAGCGATGGTAAAAGTAGCGACAGGATCCCAGGGAGCTCTCCTCCCCACTACAGCTGAACGCCACGGTGGAGATTTTCCTCGTGGAGAGGGTGGACAGCGCGCCCACATACAGGGCACGGTGATAGCTGAAGCCCAGCGGCTGGCACACCAGGCGGGCCTCCACCACACCAAAGTAGTCGCTGCAGACGTAGTGCATGGCCCCGTGCTTGTACACCTTCACTAGCCCCGCGATGCTGCTGCTGCTGTTCTGCACCCCCCTCAGTACCTGCACTGCACACGACACACCAACCTGCGTTAGCACCGGGGACAAGAAGGAAGGTGGCAGGACTGTTGAGATGTCCACCTGCCTAATAAACTAGATGGTTCTGGGTTCTGTTCCCAGCCTTACCCTTTCTCTTTCCAGTTTTGACAAGAAAATTGAATGGGCTGTCAAAGTCCAGTGAGTTTTATCACAGGGTAAGTTTAGATCCGTGTCATTATGGTAGTACATGACAACGGTTAGTGAGTGTCATGAACACATGCGTGTCATCTTAGAGAAATGGAAGAATTCAATGTGATGCACTTACACATTTTCTCACATCCAGAAGCTGAGCTATTATGGCTTTTTTTTTTTTTAAATGTTTATCTCACTTTAAGTGGCTGTTTTCCAAACTAAAAGAAAAACTACATCCTTTCAGCACGGTTGACTTGAGCTAGAGCTCCAAGTTTTACCAAACACGAGATTTTTGTATATGCAACCATTTTTGCCCACCATTGCGGTAGCCACATCCCAACATCAGGAATGATGCTTGAACATGACACTGGAGTCCATGAGTTTTTAGAATTTTGTTGTCCATTCTTACCGGCAAGCCGCCACTGTAGCCTAGTGGTTAGGGCGTTGGACTCGTAATCTAAAGGTTGCGGGTTCGATCCCAGCTTTCGGCTATGGCGTTGTGCCCTTGAAAAAGGCACTTTACGGCTATTTTCTCACCCCACCCAGGTGTAAAAGGGGTACCAACCTTGTGCTGGGGGTTAACCCTGCGATAGACTGGCATCCTATCCAGGGGGGAGTCTATGACTCTCAGTCGCTTAACGCCACAGAAACCGGGATAAGCACCGGCCTGATGAGCCTTAGGCTCGGGACAGACTTTAACTTATTCTTACCGGCATGCAATGTCCTATTATTCTGAAAGGTATATCAGTTTAACACGTGTGCAAGATGTTCTACATTTTTTCGCACATGGATCCTCTGTTTATAGTCTCACCTGAAGGACTATGGGAGGAGTGGAATCAGTACTGACGTTAACTCCAGGGAGAAAAATCTCCTTGAATGGGTACCTCAGTGGTGGCTGGAACCCAAGCCATCAGATGGCAGGCTCAAAACTCTCACCACTGGGCTGCTACCCCATCCCCATTTGTCATGTGAACTTCTTCACTGCCCTTTTCAAACATTCTGTCCTATAGTTTTTCATCTAAGGCTACTCATCATGCATTTTCTGGTGGAACAGGGTTGGAGGGGGAGGGGGGGGGGTCTGCGATTCACAGACTTAAAGAATATCACACCTGGAAATGCTCTGTCCAAAATCATAATCAGTTTAAAAAAAAAAAATTAATTGAATTGGGCATATGTACCATCTGCATCCACAACCAAAAATTTTTTTTTTCCCTTAAAGTAACAGGAACTAACCTAAAAAAACCCCAAAAAACAACCAAACAAGCAAAGAAAAAAAAACCCACAAAACCTCCTAGGCACTAACCTTCACTGAGGCACTGCACCCCAAGGTCGTTGTTGTGGCTGGAGCAATGTCCCATGGTCGGGGTCATGAACCCCAGGTTTCCGCAGCCAAAGATGCTGGTCTCTGTGTCGTCACAGTCAGGAAGGGTCAGCATCACTCGCCCCTCGCCCCCAGTGATGCTAAGAAAACACACACACATTATCCTTGATATAAAAGAATAAATATATAAACACACACACGCACACACACACATACACACACATACACACAGACACACACATACACACAGACACACACATACACACGCACGCACACATGCACACACACACATTTCCGCTTTTTGTAAGAGTAGGCCATCGTGTGCCGGTGGGAACAGATGACAAGATCTACACAACTGCATACACACGGGGACTGGATGAATCAAAAGCATATGAGTGCTTATCCCATTATCCTCGCTACAAAATAAAAATAAAATAAAATAAATAAAAAACACTCACACAAACACGCACACACACACACCACACGCACACGCACACACATACACACACACTCATATCACAGGAATTCCCATCACAGTCACGAACACCAGAACGTGAATGTTTAACAACGTTTTCTAAAGTAAGATCCGGGAAAACCAACTGAGGTATTCTCTCTATCATTCTATCATTTCATCTCTCTCTCTCTCTCTCTCTCTCTCTCTCTCTCTCTCTCTCTCTCTCTCTCTCTCTCTCTCTCTCTCTCTCTCTCAGTCTGCCTCTGTTCATCATTCTGTCTCATTTCTTCATTTTATGAGGGAATAAAGTTTCACCCGGGGGAAGATGTGTGTGTGTGCTCTATGTGTGTGTGTATGTGTGTGTGTGTGTGTGTGTGTGTGTGTGTGTGTGTGTGTGTGTGTGTGCGCGTGTGTGTTTGTGTGTCTGTACACATGTGTATGTGCAAGTGTGTGTGTGTATGTGCAAAAGTGTGTGTGTGTATGTGTGTGTGTGTGTGTGTGTGTTTGTGTGTGTGTTTGTACACATATGTATGTGCAAAAGTGTGTGTGTGTGTTTGTGTGCGCGTATGTGCGTGCATGCGTGCGTGCGCGCAAGTGCGTACGTGCATGTCTTAGTGCGTGCATGCATATGCATATCTGAGAATATGTCTATGTCACAATCCCATGCGTGAATGTGGGTGTGCTTGCAGTGAAAAAGCCCCAGTGAACACACAGTGTTCCTCTGAAGCCAGAGTATGGCTGCCTATATGGTGAGGTACTTGAAAACAGTCATACGCGCAAACTTGTCATTGAGTGTGTACAATTTCAATCTCACAGTGATTCCCAGGTGGGATGAGTGAGTGAGTCAGAGAACACATTCTGGGTGACAGACTCCCAGAGTGTTAAGCAGGGGAACAACAACAACAACACCACAACAACACCAACAACACCACCACCACCACCAACACCAACAACACAGTGTTGCCCAAATGGCAGAAATGGCCTTACTTGGCGTACTGGCCCCTGGCGTAGCCCAGACTGCGGCACACCACATTGGCCGCATTGCCCAGGCGCGCATTGTTGTCCACGCAGACCGTTCCCCTCACCCCTGCGTACGTGATCTCTACACGGCCGCTGTTCTCACTCGGCCCGTCCACCAGCTGCACTTGTGGTGCTGAGGGGAAGAGAGAAAAAAAAACACATGAAAAATGAGCAAAATATCTTATATGTCAAGAACAACAGAAAAAGTCAATACTGATGTTCCCCCCCCTCCAATTTATTTTTTCAAATGGGGCACTGGCTCCTAAAACACACACACACACAAAAAGAAGAACAGTATACCCTTTCTCTCTCCCTCCCCCTTCTCCCATCCTTTATTTGGCCCCCTAAAATGAAAAAAAGAAGGTGTTCCGGTGAGAACAGATGACAAGATTTACATAACTGTATACCCACAAGGACTGGATGTAAAAAAAAGCACACGAGTGCTTATTCCATTATCCTTGATATAAAAGAGTAAATGAATAGATTTAAAAAAAAATTATAACACAGCTTGCAGAATAAACAAAACCTACCATCAGTAAAACACAGGGCACCCCCGGCAGTGTCAGTGTTGCAGGTGGAGTTTCCCAGAGGGCAGTCGAAGAGGGAGGTCTCCGTGCCCTGGCAGTTGATCTGGCTGATGAGGAACGGCCCCACAGGCCCTGATTTCAGCCCGTAGGCCAGGCCGCTCATGAAGCCCAGCTGCTTGCAGGCCACTTTAGCGTCGCTGTCATCCCAGAAGGTGGAACACACCCTGCCCACCACTCCCCCCTGGTGAATCATCACACGGCCTGTGGAGCTGGCCAGGTCCCCCCCTACCCCTCTCAGAGAGATGCTGCGGCCTGGACAGGAGAGAGAGGGGAATGAGCGTGAGTGACAGACAGACAGAGGGGTTTGTTTTATGTCTATGACATTAAATATGCATGAGTGACAGACAGACAGACAGACAGAGGGGGTTGATATATGTCTATGACGTTATATGTCACATAAAAGAGTTTCCTTATGTGTATGACGCTACCTTGGAATGTTTCGTATGAAATACGTTTGTTGCTTTCTTGCGTCTTTCAAGGTTATGTTTCGTATCAATGTGCCTGTTAGTATTGTAATTGCCCCTTTTTCGTGGGACGATTAAAGTGTTTTTGACTTGACTTGACTTGACCTGACTTGACCTTGTGTGAGAAGGATGAAGTTTTTGATTGAGAAAAAAAAATTTAGTTTTTATTATCGGCGGTTCTTTTTCTGTGTTTCTGAATAGTTACAGCAAAAGGGGGCAGAAATATCATTAACATCATCATCATTATGATAACAGAACAAAAAGGAGTTTTCAAGTCAGGAAGCATAACTAGTTTACTGTGTCTCTATCATATAAGAGGAGTGTCTGGGAGTTGATTAAAAAGAAGAAATGTAGCTATGATGAACTGATACTAGGTAAAGGTAAAGGTGTCCCATAACCTATGTGGCCATAGGGAGCGAGGTGTCAGAGACCTCAGCTTCAAACTTATACACATATAACTATGCTCAGAAACACAGATGAGACTATAAACCGAAGCCCTGTGTGCGAACGCAGACAAAACATCTTGCACATGCATTAAATCCTGTTCCGCTTTTGGTAAGAGTAGGCCATTGTGTGCCGATAGGAACAGGTGACAAGAATGATAAAACTGCATACACACAGGGACTGGATGTAAAAAAGCACATGAATGCTTATTCCATTATCCTCGAAACAAAAGAATAAATAAAAAATAATAGATACAAAGGCATGCAGAGACCAACAACAAGGACAGACAAGCAATCTGCAACTTATCAACATTCTCATTACGTGTCAGCAAACGTTTATCAAACTAATTCAGAGCAGGGCATTCAGAAACTCAGGTGTAAATGTTCACACCTGTAGATATCCTCAAGGTCAGGTCAGGTCAGGACGAACAGTGTTCACTCACCTGTGGGCACAGTGCCATTGTAGCAGTGGACGGCGGCATAGTTGGTGTTTCCATTGGAGGCACAGGTGCGGTCACTAAAGGTGCAGTTGAACACAGACTGCTCGTTACCTTGACAGGTGAGCGTTACGCGAGGAGTTCTGCTGGGAAACTGGGCGTAAGCACCTGCACAGGTGGTGGTCAGTCAGGAATGTTAGCAGCCAGAAACAGTGTCAGCAAAATGACATATTTTTTCATCTTACTTTGAATCTTGAACTCACAGAGATATCAACACAAGTGCCATACTTGTATCATCTGAACGAATATCATAAGGGTATCTTCAATTACACATTTTTCACTCTATAATGATGATAATCATCATGATGATGATGCTGATTCATAACTGCCTATGGCATTCATCAGTCTTATCCTTATTTCAGCAATTATAAACTAGCTGGTGATCTAAAAAGATAGATTTTTTTTTTTTTTTTAAACCACAACTACCTGGTGGCTTCCAGAATAGCTGCCAATACAGTTAGGTACTTCAAAAAATAGTCATAGACGCAAACTTTTTCCCCAGTATGTATAAAAAATAGTCATACACGCAAACTTTTTACCCAGTATGTATAAAAAATAGTCATACACGCAAACTTTTTACCCCAGTATGAATAAAAAATAGTCATACACGCAAACTTTTTACCCAGTATGTATAAAAAATAGTCATACACGCAAACTTTTTACCCCAGTATGAATAAAAAATAGTCATACACGCAAACTTTTTACCCCAGTATGTATAAAAAATAGTCATACACGCAAACTTTTTACCCCAGTATGTATAAAAAATAGTCATACATGCAAACTTTTTACCCAGTATGTATAAAAAATAGTCATACATGCAAACTTTTTACCCAGTATGTATAAAAAATAGTCATACATGCAAACTTTTTACCCAGCATGTATAAAAAATAGTCATACATGCAAACTTTTTCCCCCAGTATATATGCACAGTCTCTCAATGATCCCCAGGTGGGATAAGCAAAACAGTGCATCAACTGAGCAACCCCCTGGGCGTTCAGCTGAGGAACACACAACATCAAACGATAAGAAGAAAACACCAAAACGTGGAAAAACTCCTCACCTGTGGGCAGTTTCCTGCCATTTTCAAAGCCGAGGCTTCTGCACACCACGCCGACTTCAGTGTCGCTGAAGCCAGTGCCACAGATGGCACGATAGGAGCCGTTCACCATCACCTGCACAACCCCGTTGCTGTGGTCCCCGCTCTGCAGCATCACTGCAACACACACACGGCACACATTCTCCTATAACTCCACAGCTTTCTTGTTGCACTGAGAGGGAAGGAAAGAAGACAAAAGGAGACAGGATATTTGGTAGCACGAACCGAGACAGCTTGGATATTTGGATATAAGAGGGTGAAGACAAAGATGGAATGTTAACATTTTTGCTATCAAGTCTAGCCAGCTGCTATGACCATATCAAGCTTTCACCACACAAACTAAAAATTCAAGATCAACAGAGCCAACATCAGTCTTCTCCCAAAAGTGAATCTGGAATATAAGAAAAAGAACTTAAAATAAAAGGGAAGGGGGGGGGGGGGTAGTGACACAAAGGGACCTTGAAAAAAGTTATCACTTTTAAACGTTTAATCCTGAACTTGTATCAATGTTGTTGAAGAACAATTACAGTTTTCTTCACTTCTTCTCTCGTTCACTTTACACCGTCAGAAGTGTCCGGGAAAACTAATGGCACATCCTTTCCAGCTCCTCTCATGGCTGTGCAGTTTGGTCTGTAGGGTTATCTCCATGTTTTCTAAACTATGCAACCAAAAAAAAGCTGTTCAGTTCTAGGGGAGATGTTATGCAGGAATACCCCCTACTTCAGCCTATCTCTTCCCAAGCTTAATCCTGACATCATACCAATTTTCCTGAAGAACAGTCACAGTCAGTGACAACGAGCAACCAAAATTCTGTAGAAAAAAGCCACTCTGATAGGGAAACAAATATAGTTGCAGACAGGAAAAAAAAAAAAAAAAAAAGGTAGCACAGCACTTGTGATGCATTCTCCCCGTGGAGAGCAGCCAAATTTCACGCCGAGAAAACCTTCTGTGACATCAAGTGGTATAAAAATAAATAAATAAACAAGTTCTAGGTGGGATGTTTTGTAGTGATAATCCTACATATCAGCACATGTGCGCGTGTGTGTTGTGTGTGTGTGTGTGTGTGTGTGTGTGTGTGTGTGTGTGTGTGTGTGTGTGTGTGTGTGTGTGTGTGTGTGTGTGTGTCTGTGTGTGTCTGTGTGTGTTGTGTGTGTGTGTGTGTGTGTGTGTGTGTGTGTGTGTGTGTGTGTGTGTGTGTGTGTGTGTGTGTGTGTGTGTGTGTGTGTGTGTGTGTGTGTGTGTGTGTGTGTGTGCGTGCATGTGTGCGTGCATGTGTGCGTGTGTGACGTAGAGTATGGTCAGCTTTTAAGATACTGTGTTATTTCTTAGTCTGTATTGTTTGATAATGTATTCTGTATAATTGTGATTTTAAAATGCCACTCATAATTTCTCTAGTTGAGACATTAAAGTATTCTTGAGTCTTGAGTCTTGAATGTCTTCCTATCTTTCTGCTAACACCTACCGGGCCCATGGCAGTAGACAGCGGCGTCGTGGTTGTGAGAGTTGCAGCGATCCGTGGACTGCAGCCATCCGTTGTTGTGGCAGTGCAGCAGGGTGGACTCGTCCCCTCTGCACCGCACGCCAGTCAGCGCCACCCGACCCACGCCTTTCCCATAGTGGGAGGACTGCACAGAACAGGTGCTACATCAGGGAAACAGTGCATGGTCACACAACGCTCCCTATTCTTTTCTATTCTACTCTTCTATATCAAGGATAATGGAATAGGCACTCATGTGCTTTTTTTACATCCAGTCCCCG
>CM060334.1:8557733-8565515 GCA_030674155.1 Stramonita haemastoma
TGCTGCTGTGTGTGTGTGTGTGTGTGTGTCACTGTGTGTCACTGTGTGTGTGCATGTGTGTGTGTGTGCAAGCATGCAGATGTGTGGTGCACTCTTGTGTAAGCATGTATATGAGCATGCTTGTGTGTACACACGGTACACATTACACGAAAAAGGATCTGTGCATCTGAGAACACCAAAAGATCGTTCACCACTCACCTCTACCAATCAGGTGAGAGGACTCGGAATAGCAGATCGCAGAAGCGACATTTTGTCCAGAGGGGCAACTCCGGGCGTCAGGAGACACAGCAGAGACGGAACACTGGCTGGTGGAAACGGCATTGGCGGGACAGGTGATGTTGCTACCTGTGCCAGGTGAGAACGGCCTCCCTCGTGTCAACTGACCGCAGCACAGCGCTTTGCCGTCAGCATAGCCAGCCAGTCTGCAGGGACAGAAACACACAGGGCCTGAGCATGTGTCTGCTGTTTGATAAGAGATCTATAGATCTGTTTCTGTGCCTACACTTCTTGATCAAAATAAAACACCAACTTCCTCGTTAACAAACGCTGGTTGCAAAATCTTCAGTGGTTCCCCTGAGAGAGAGAGAGAGAGAGAGAGAGAGAGAGAGAGAGAGAGAGAGAGAGAGAGAGAGAGAGAGAGAGAGAGAGAGAGAGAGAGAGAGACAGACAGACAGACAGACAGACAGACAGACAGACAGACAGACAGACAGACAGAAACAGACAGACACAGAAAGACAGAGAGGAAAAACAGAGATTGAGGGTGGCAGTGGGTGGGGGGGGGGGGGGGATGATAAATGATAATTCTTTGGCTTCATAAAATAAGACAGACAGACAGACAGACAGACAGGCAGCTGACAGACAGACAGGCAGCCGACAGACAATCTCCCGCCATACCTGCAAACTTGTCTGGCGTCGCTGTCGTCCCAGTGGGCATCGCACAGAGTGATCCACCGGTTGCCGCCATCTGTCCTCAAAACCTCCACAGCTCCATACATGGACCCCTCAGGCTGGCCAAACTGGGGCCTCAGCCGGGCTGTGGAACAAAAAAATATTTTTTTAAATTAATTTCCTGACATCTCTTTGAGGATATGCAGGGTTATACAAAACATCCACAAAAAACCCCAAAGATTATAACTTAACTGTGAACATATATACCTGAAGCCAGAATGCAGCTACCTTCATGATGGCTAAAGATGGTCTCATGACATGAAATCTCACCATTGGTGTACCTCAGAGCTCTAGCATGCAAGCTTGCATTGGGGAGGGGGGGGGGGTAATCAATGGACCATACATCAAACTGGAATACCTTCTTGCTGAAGAAAAAAAACAAAATAAAGAAAGCTCCTTGCTGAAGCTGCTCTCAGCCCCACCCTGAAACTGGAAGGCTTCAAATCCTAAATCTGACCCACCCCCACCCCTTTCCCCTCTTACCTATCTTCAAACTCTACCTCAGGTAACTCCATACTCAAGCACCCCCCACCCCCCCACCCCCTTATAGTCTACAGAATCTCCACAATGCTGATGCATTAAGAAGGGAAAGAAGAATAAGAATGGTGCAATGCTTGAATAGAGGCCATTATGATTATGCCATAGTGTGCCAGTAGGGGCTGATGACAATTAAAAAAAAAAACACCAGCATGCACACAGGTGACGTGACACCATACCTGAGGCAAAATTGGGGAGCTGGAGTCCCAGGATGGTTCCAGGCTGTAAGCCTGTATGGCAACCTTCTGGCGGATCCTACAGGGCACTGGAACCATTTGTATGGGCCATTACCTTTCCAGTTGACCAATCCAGCGACGTGGAGAGGGGAGGTCTGCTGCATGGGTAACAGCTTACCCTCCATACTTAATTACCCTGGCTTTGCATAGATCTCCAGAGCCTAGAGCGCAACTCCATAGTCTTCCAAGACTGATTGAAGCCTACTGATTGAAGCGGTGTACCACTCACCTGTATGCTGATGACACTTGACAGCGAGAGAATCGTGGGTGCGGCATCCCTCTGTCACTGACCCCCAGGGACGGGTGGCACACTGACCCAGGTTGGTTTCACGGCCACGGCACACTACCGGCGAGTCGATCATCACCGGCCCAGTCCGGGGCCATATTGGGACGCTGACACGACCTAAAGATAACAAGAGAAATATGTGATGGGTTTGATAGAAGGGACCAAAATGGGAATAATTCATCTTCAAATAAAGAATGTGGACTCTTACCACATCATGTGGTGTCGTTAAGTAAATTTCGGTCGTAAACTGGTCAGGCTCTGCATTTGGAATGAGAAATGTGCGCTTTCACCTTGAAAAGGAACATGCCTCTGTGTGTGTGTGTGTGTGTGTGTGACAGCTAGGCCTAATACGCGCAAAAGCATTTCAATGAAGTCAAGTTTCCCCAGGCACTTACACCTGTCTCCCCCAAGCAGTGACATCTCAGTCTCCCCAATTACTCACATCTCAGTCTCCCCAATTACACCTCAATCTCCCCAAGCACCCACATATCAAGTCTCTCAGTCTCCCCAAGCACTCACACCTCAGTCTCCCCAAAGAGTCACACCTCAGTCTCCCCGAAGAGTCACACCTCCGTCTCCCCAAGCACTCACCTCTCCCCAGTGATAGGTGGAGTCCACGCTGTGACAGATGACTCCTGCAGCAGCGTCGGCAATACCGAACCCGCAGATGTTGGCCCATTCCTCACTGCTGTTCCTCCGGACCTGCACTCGCCCCTGGTCCCTCTCTCCGCCCTGCAGGCGAACTTGGAGCTCTGTAAGGTACGGCAGAGCAAAGTTGATTCCAAAACCCCTTTCGAGGCCCATGAACTAGCTCTTAAAAGCAAAGCGATGCAAGACAAGGGAAGGCAAGGCTAAGTGTATTTCAAAACCCCTTTCGAGGTCCATGAAATAGCTCTATAAAGCAAGGCAAGGCAAGGCTAAGTGTATTTCAAAACCCCTTTCGATGTCCATGACATAGCTCTTAAAGGCAAGGCAAGTCAAAGTGCATTTCAAAAACCCTCTGGAAGTGCATGATACATCTCCATAAGGCAAGACAAGGAAAGGCAAAGTAAGGCAAGGCAAAGTGTATTTTAAAACCTCTCTAGAGGTCTATGATAACAACTCTGTAAGGCAAGATAAAGTTGTTGGGTTTTAATGTTTGGTTTGGGTTGGGGTGGGGTGTTTTTTTTTTTGCTTTTTAAAATTTGTTTCAAATCCCCTTTACAGGTACATGAAAGGATTACATATTGTTTGCCATGAACTCAAACTACAAAGCATGGTTTAAGCTTTGGGAATAATTGTTACATGTTGCACATCATTTTATCTTTGCAATTACGAAGATGTTCAAGATTGCAAATACCACCACCATTGTTTGCTCGTGTTTTCACTGAGGAGGCCAGTTTTCTGCCTGGAATCAGAATTTGAGATTTGCTCCAGGACCAGGTGTTTCCTTTATCATCTTTTCTGGGTGAGGTGGGTTTTTTCATTTTTAAAAAAAATATTATTATTGTTGTTTCCCTAGCTTTTCTACATAATGTCATGAATCTTAAACTGTGTTTGTACCCACTCATACGCCATGGTCTTTCTACGGTGTCATACGGACAGAATCTTGAATTCAGTTTGTACCTATTGATACTTTATGGTCTCTCTATGGTGCCATACAGACAAAAAGACGCCAGGTCTCTTAAACTGAGATACAATAATAACGTATGATGGAGAGAGAGAGAGACAAGGCAAGGCAAGGCAAAATTCTTTTATTCGAGGATAATAGATAAGCACTCATGTGCTTTTTTTACATCCAGTCCCCGCCCTTTTCAGGGATAACATCAAGATAAAAAGATACTAAACAGTAAAACTATATGCAGTACCAAACAACATAAAGGAATAAGGACATTATACATAATAAGATAATAAAAGAGAGAGAGAGAGAGAGAGAGAGAGAGAGAGAGAGAGAGAGAGAAGAGAGAGAGAGAGAGAGAGAGAGAGAGAGAGAGATTAAACTGAAGAGCAAAGTAAAGAGAAAAAAAAACAACTGAAAAAAAAAGGAAGAAAGTAAACCAGAACCACAGAATGCATGGTAGAAAATCTACAGAGAGAAAACAAGAAGAAACAAAGGGACGAAAGGAGGAAAAAAAAAAAAGGAAGAAAGCAAAAAGTAAAGGTAATAACGGAAAGAAAAATTACAGGTAAAGAAAAAAGAATTAGTTTAACAAAATATGCCACTATTCTCAGGCACATCCGTTGTTGCAAAGCGAAAAAGAGAAGAAGTTAAGCTAAACCAGAAAGAAACACTTGAAAACATAGATGCAATACAAACAACGGTTAACAATAAATACAAAGACTCCCACTCTCCTCCAAAGACAAAAAAAAAGAAAATCAAATCAAATACTGCTTTGCCAGTCGAAGGGTTCTATTTAATTTTGATAGTTCTGCTATTCCAAACAAAAGCACAAAAGAAACACTATTCTTAAAGTCACAACGCTACTACCCTATTGATGGTTTGGCAAAAACGGTCTCATAAATTTATAAATCTCACCGTCAGTGGCCTGAAAGCTCTAGCTCTCGACGAATATAATCTTTCTTTCTGTCTCCCCCCTTCAAATGGAATGGGAAATGGAAGACAGCATTTCCCATTTTTAACGAAGTGGATAAACACTGATAAAGTGCAATGAAATATTAAAAGACCTGATTTTCCAAATAGATGAATAAAATTAATAAATAAGCTGGTTTGCTATTGTTCTAGTGAACTGGTCCCCTCTAGTTCTTGTAGAGTTTTTTTTTCTTTTAATTTCCAACGACCACACACTAAAGAAAAAACGAAAGAAACATTGATCTATTGGAATTAAAACTAACAACGAATAAGATAATGAATAGATAAATAAGTGAATCTTCTGTTATGCCAATGAAAAAGAAGGCCTACTCATTAGTTTATTCAGTTCCATTGTTGGTTTTTTCTTCAACGAAAGAATGAAATAAGAGATGGAGAAAAGCTCTTAAAGGAACGAAAAATAAAAGAACATATGACCAGACAAGACAAGTAAATCGTTCTGCCAGATGCCCTTCCCAACAATGTTGCCCATCCCAACACTTACCCCCTAGGTAGACTTGCTGTGACGGCACAACAGCCAACGCCAGAAGACAACAACACCACCACGACCATCGCAACGACATGAAGCCACCTCTGTTCTCGGCTGAATGATCCTCTGCAACTTGTAACCGGCTGAAACTGTAGGCTGTTGTACGATCGAGCAATTATCCACAAGAGCTGATCCAGCTTTCTGACCATCTCACTTCGGTGGCTGCTTATATACAGCTCTCCAGAGGGTGGTGCCCAACGCTGGACAGTGTGACCACACGGAGTTGACCATTGTGATGATGTTCTCTTACGTGACGGGGCTCTGCCCATCTTGGCCTTGAATTATTGTGCTTTAGGGAGTCAAAGGGGCAGAGTAAGTGAGCAGAAAAGAAGGGCAGCGAGACTCACGAGTTGGCGCCACTTCGTGAGTAGGCGGCTGGTTGGGGCAGAGTAGAGGGTGCGGTCTGGGTCATCATTCTATGCAAACACTTACACTGTAAAGATCAGCGAAAACTGATCCTACCTGCAATTTTAATCACAGGGATGTGTTCTGTTACATTTAACTACTATACCTAGAACCTTCTGTATTGTTCAGTTCCGTCTTGCGTTTTGAAAAAAAAAATCGATCCTTTTGGGTTGTTTGGTTGATTGTTTTGGTTTTGTTTGGTTTGGTTTGGAGGGGATGAGGGGGGAGGGGGGGCTTGTTTTAGATTTTGAATTCATACATGCTTATGTTGAATACAGTGGCACGATGATACGTGACAACTAAAGGGGGTGGAGGGGGGAATGAATGGGGGAGGGGGGGGGGGCAGATGAAGTATTGCTGTTCAACTTCGAGTTGAAAAACAGTTATTGTGGTGGGAATACAGAGAGAAATCTTGCATCATAACCTGGGTTAAGTTAATGCCTTCTCGGCATGACCAGCCTACCAGCAGACTTGACTTATCAATTTTAATAATTGCAGATTTCGAGATCAAGTAGGCTACTGCTGATTATACAATACTTTTTTTAAAAAAAGGATTAAATCATGAGAGAGAGAGAGATTGATTGATTGATTGATTGATTGGATTGATTGATTTATTTTTTTATATCGAGGATACATCCAGTCCCCGTGTGTATGCAGTTTTGTAAATGTCATCTGTTCCCACCGGCACACGATGGCCTACTCTTACGAAAAGCGGAACAGGATTTAACGTGTGCGCAAGATGTTCTAGAGTGCGTTCACACACGGGGCCTCGGTTTAAAGTCTCATCCGAAGGACTTTTGGGGAGAATGGAGTCAGCACTGATGTTAACTCAGAGAGAGAGAGAGAGAGAGAGAGAGAGAGAGAGAGAGAGAGAGAGAAACTCGAAACTCGAATATTTTAATGAGGGTAGTTGGATAAGCCACAAGCTTCTTTACACCAGGCCCTCAGGAAAAAAACAACCCCCCCCCAAAAAAAAAAAACACACACACAAAAAAAAAAACACCAACAAAACCCCCCAAAAAACCCACAAAAACAAACCAACAATAACAAAGATAAATAAACAAGCCAAACAAACGTAATGGAATCAGCAAGTTAATAAACAAATCAAGGACACCATGACAAAAGCAATTACGTAGTTATTTACATAACCACTCAAGGTGTCCAATCAATTCAATCACTTCACACCACACACACACACACACACACACACACACACACACAGATATATATATTTATATATTAGAGAGAGAGAGAGAGAGAGAGAGAGAGAGAGAGAGAGAGAGAGAGAGAGAGAGAGAGAGAGAGAGAGAGAGAGAGAGAGAGAGAGAGAGAGAGAGAAATGAATGAATGAACAATCTTTATTTTTCAAGGGTTACAGAGAAAGTGTTACATACTTTTTTTTTTCATCCGGCCCTTGCCCTGATTAGGGAATATAGATATAATAAATTTAAAAAGGTAAAAGCAACCCCCAACCCTCACAAACCACCATCACCAAAAAGAACACATCAACTATGGTTTTAAAAAAGGAGATGGGATACATTCAACAAAATGCATAATCTCCAACGGGATACATTGATAACTATTTAAACAAAAGAGATAGAAAAGTTCAGCAAACAAAATAATCCACAGCTGACCCGAACATTGATGTCAATACAGATGCACTGATTATAATTACGTAAATGAAATAGATTAAAATCAAGAGGAGACAAAAACAAAAAGAAGAAGAAAAAAAAAAACAGAGAGAGAGAGAGAGAGAGCACGGGGCCTCGGTTTAAAGTCTCATCCGAAAGACTTTTGGGGAGAGTGGAGTCAGCACTGATGTTAACTCCAGGAGAAAAATCTCCTCGACCGAATTCGAACCCGGGTCGTCAAATTGCCAGCGCAATGTTCTGACCACTAGAGAGAGAGAGAGAGAGAGGGAGAGAGGGAGAGAGAGTTTTACCAAAAGCAGTTCATGGCTGCTAAGACAATTATTTTTTTTTATAAGCAATGTATAAGTGATAAAACTTCATCTTCATTTTCGTTCCTTCATATTAGGACACTTTGTAACTGGTCCTCCCCTACGCTTGTAACTCTGCAAGAGGTCTTCCCACTGACCTCAGCCGACATATTCCTCCGACTTCAGGCAGCTCATTCAGAAGTTCATCAGAAAAAACAAAATTGGCTCTTAGAAAGGCAAAAGAATGGACTGGGTAGGAAAAAATTAACAAAACAGAGAGGGGGTAGGGGAGCAGGAAAAAAAAATGAAACAAAA
>CM060334.1:8565615-8575615 GCA_030674155.1 Stramonita haemastoma
GTCAGTGCAATGGGCATTTTGCTGCAGGTCGAGAGGTTCGATTTCCAAGCAATGCTCTTTTGGATCCCAGCTAGCTCCAGCCTCGTGTGAGTTTACTATGGGCTCATTGGGAGGATTTGTACCACACAGTTGAGCATCATGGTAACACGGAACACCACCAAGATAACCCAGAAGCCATGCAAGGCCCATCTAGCGCCATAGAGTCCTGACACTGATAAGCTCTGAAGACTGCTGACTGGAGATCCAACATGAAGCTGGGTATGGCTGGGTGGTGAGTTCAGAACCAGCAGCATGGAAACAGCAGGAAAGGTCCATCACACAAGATGAGGCAGCACAAAAAGTAACACAAACACCAAAAGACAACCTACCTTGTCAGCACTGCATCCTCTCTGGAAAAGGGGAATGCCTGAGATCACTCAGGCTTTCCACTTCTGATCTCTGTCCTTGTTGAGCGGTACATGGCATATCTTTTCACTCAAAACAGTTGTTGAGCAAAAAGGCCAATCTTGGTGACACCAGCCCGTGAAGTGTTTGTGCAATGAATGTAATGTGAACTTAATTCTGTGGAGGGGCCTATATGACTGAAAATTCTTCCCTGTGGAATTTTCGTCAGTGCAGAGGGCCTTAGGGCTTTAGCAGTCAAACTTTTCATCTGTCTTAACTCTCAGAGGATAGACGTCCACTATAGCGGATCAGTGTTAAAGCGACGGTTTTGGACGCTGTCTGCTATTGCGGATTTGCTGTTTGCAGATTTTTCACATGGCGGCTCATTGATACTGTGACTAATGCAGCTTAACATAGCTTTGTGAGCCTATCTAAGGTCGAATGCAGAGCATTGTTAGCTGATTCCTGTGTTCCGAACTCTTTGCGGTTGCAGAGTAGCCTATCAGAGTAGCGACATGGAGTTCAAAATTTGGAGTATTTTCTTCATGCTTGTCAAAGCTTAAATATTAAAGTGAGAGCTTTAATCTTTTGATATGTACTAACCATCATTTTATTTATAAGTTAAGAAAAATTCATTTTCTTTTTAAGTGTTTTCTATTTTTTATGATTTTTTTTATGAACCATTACAAATGGGCCGCCCATGGAGAAAAACAAGGGAGAGAACTGGCTGTCCCAATGAGTTAATGGGCATCCACAAGTAATGGTAGCACCACTGAGATCTGGGAACTGAAAACCTGAATCTCCAGTCTAACATCTGTGGCAATGTGGTTAATACACTGGCATCTTGACTGTAGGGTCATGGGTTTCAATTCTGTTTTTGTTATTTTTTGGCTCCAGTAGTCTCAAAACTGATGCCACTCTGAGCATAATGTGGCCCTATAGACCGTAAAGGACCACTGATCCACCAGGCATCCCTGGTACAGTTTAGGCCTTGCCCACTGCCAGATGTCTAACAGCTCTGAGCGACTTTAATATAACAAACTTTTTTTTTAATGCACAATAAAAAAAAGAAACAGCATAAAACAATGGCTCCAATATACACTTCATTAGTATCTTTTCTAATTGGTAATTCCAAAATGCTCACTTTTTGAAAATTTAAAAATACAACTGTTTAGAATGTGGCTACAAAATTCAAAATTTCTACCAAAAAAACCCTATCTGACAAAATCTACTTTCAGTTCAATAGAAAACAGTTTTCAACTGGATGGTTACAGTGCTAACTGTTCCCCATCCCCATGGCCTGTGTTGACTTCTAATAAAATGATACAGCAGCAACAAACCATTCTGTTTTCTGGCAAGGCTTTCCATACACTCAATAATGAAACAAATGTGACTAGCACTAAGCTTCATCCAAGGTCCCCCCATGAAGGAGACAAGCAAAAGAACCACAAGGAACAGAACTGCTTCACCCCAACAGCACTTTAACATATAGCCACTGCAGAACTAAGCAACACTCATTTGTTTCTAACACTACAGCAGAAGCATTTACCATTTCAAATAAATGTATACATTAGCAATAATACTGAAAAATGATAGTTAACCAGTACTAAAAAATAGAAGAGACCCATAGCTCTCCATAAAGCCAAACTCCAAACTTCATGACTGCATAGAATCAATGACTACGATAGTGCTGTGTGAAATTCAGAAATATCTTGAGCTTCAGCTTTCAACCTGAACCCAGTGTCCAACGCTACAATACACTGTGGTCTAGCTACCTACACTGACAGAGACCCTGCCATTCCTTCAAACATTTTATCTTTCTGACTTAAGACAATGGTCACACACAGACTTGTCAACCACCTACCTCTCAAAATCCCTCCCGACAGCTGCTGCTGTTGTTCAAAGTCCTCTCTCCTTTCTGACAGATGCATGTCCTCCACAGCCCTGTGGCTGCTCTGCACTGCTCCTGAGGAACAGAGAACAACAGCATTAGAAAGATGATCTACTGAAAGGTTACCCTTCCCTGCTACTGTAGCTATCAGAACAATGGAACTTTACAGTATCATGGCCATTCTCACCAGCTGACACTCCATCATCCAGTCTTTCCAGCTAGCTAGCTTCACATGTTCTGAACAAAGGTAAAACATGGCTCTACAGAATTGGGGGAGAGAATTTTGACTATTGGGGAGCTTTTCAAGGACTGCCTTTTAAAATCCTTCAGCTACTTTTGCATAATCAGACCTTGAAACAAAGACCCCAAAATTATTCTTTCAAAGGATCTTTAAAGGTTTAGCCTTGATAATGTAATACAATGCATTGCAAGATGTCAAGAGATGGGACATTTTGTGTTAAATTTTTATACCGCCTCAAGCGTAATTTTTCAAGTACAACTCAAAATCAGCCTACCCAATGAAGGAAGTTGGGGCTTTTTTCAACTTCTAAAACTATAACACCTGTCATACTAATTACTATTAAAGCACAAAACATGATAAGAAAAGTCTGAAAAACAAACTTTTAATAAAAAAAATGAAGATGCCCTCTGGATATTAGTAAGTCAAATGCATTTCTAACCCTGCAGTTTCATACAGGCACTAAAACATTTTAAACCTCTGTGTAACTGCCGTGATAACTAGGTGCTGACAATGAAAGATTGCAAGAAACTGGTACTGAATACATCTATGGAACTCACCTGGGGGTGGACTCTGTATTTAAAGCAGACAGCTTCCAATGTATGCTCCAGCTTGCAATGGTCAAACCTTCAGCCTGGCAGCCCTCCAACCTGAAGTACATTATGTGTCACTGTTCACTTGTTTTAATTTTTTTTGGTCTCCTCACCTTTTTTATATTGTTGTTGCTTTCTTAGGAGAGATTGACAAGGTTTTCTTCATCCTTCAGCTACAGCTCCTAGGTCCAACAATAGAGATTTTGCAATGTGTGACTGACTGCCCAACATTAATAGCCCTATTCAGATTCTGACTGTGGGATAGTTTTTTAAACATAACAAGAGTGTGCGTGCATTGTTTTAGATTTTATCATCCATTCCTACTGGCAGCAATACCAATTGACTTTCAAAAGTGGAATGGCTTTTAACATGTAAGATGTTATGTGCATTCATACACAGGACCTTAATTTTATAGCCTCATACATGATACAGTACTTTCCTGGAAGTCAGAACTGATGTTAACTCAATGGGGAAAAATCCCCTCCACCAGGCATCTTTGGTAGCTCAAATCCATGCTGTCTGATCATGAGCATGACACTCAACCACTAAGTTGTCCTGCCCCCCAAATGGCGGTATGGTCTTCATGAATCACCCATCACAAAATATAAAACAAGCAATGCAAGCAAAACAAAATGCTAGGGGTTTAAAAAAAATTACAAGACCCTCAAAATCTCATATAGGAAGTTTCCTCAGACCCTTACCTTCTTCCTCCAGGAAACACTCCGTTTTAGTGCAAGCACAACTGCACATACACATGCATAATAGCTCAGCAAAAAAAAAAAAATGGGTTCTGCTGTAATCACCATTGACTAGTACAGTGCAAAGCATTTTCGCTATGAATAACTATGTCAGAAAACAGTAGTTGCTGTCTGAGCATTCATGGAGAAGGGGAGTTGAACTATGTTCGTATTGCCATGCTCTCTACTAAGGTAGCAGTGGAAACTAAATTATTTCATGTCAATTAATGAGGTGTTCAGATCTCCCTCACAATAGGCTAGCACCAAATTTGCTTTTTCAACATACCTAAATGCATCTTAATATGGGTCGTTTACTGACATACTACAAACGATTAAGCGAAAAAGTAATCTACGCTAAAGCTTTCTGCTACAAAGGACCTGCAAAGCACGGAAATGATATCATTGATTTAATGATTACCTTTATTTTTCGTTATCAAAGATGTCTACCCGTGAGCACATGTAGCGTCCGTGAGCATGTGACTATCTAAATACCGAAAACTAAGAAAACCATCAGTAGGCCTATGGTGTTAGACTATGTGGGGGCCACCAGCTTCTGAATTTTTCACAGACAAAATTAATAGATTGTTACAATTAAAAGTACATAATACACCATGCTCTTTCTTGTCGTTCATATCATATTCTACCTTTTTTAAAACCTGGTTTAGGTCAGCTTTACTGATATACAGTTCATTTCCTGATTTTCTTCTCTTTTCTTTTCTTTTTTTTTTTTGCTGCCTCGTCTTCTGTGACTGCTCCCGTACTGCTGTTCCCACGCCGCTCATTTCAATCTCCCCGCCACAGCCATACCCAGATTCATTTTGTTCACCCCCGGGTCGTAAGTCCACAGGGAGCCCATCAATATTAGGCTGCGGCCAGGCCACCAGCCAGAGGGGCCCTGCACTTCTGCTGGGTCACTTTGGTGGTGTTCAGTGGTGCCTGTTCTGAGCTAACATACGCAGGACACCACCTACTAAGCCCCCTACTAACGACAGTATTAGCTAGTCGCGGAGCCAGACTGATGAGCCACCCACCCAAGGTGGCGACCACCACAACGTCCCTCCAACGACCGCCTCCCCGCGAACCTCCAACCCCAAAGGCTTTGACACAAATTCACCACAGGCACAGAAGCGTATGGGGAAACCGAATCTGAGGTCACCATGAGACCAGAGCAACTGAGGCCACCGAATCAGAGGCAATTTTTATTATTGCATGATGATCAATGATGATAAGGATGATGTAATGATGCTGCTGTGTAGGTGCATCCGCTTTGAGACTACTTGACAGGGTTGCTTTATATATATATAATATAGATATAGATAAGATAGTAATAGTAGATATATATATAAAAATATATATATATATAGTAAATATATATAAATATATAAATATAATAAATATTATATATATATATAAGAACAAACAATCAATCTGTTAACTCATATTTTCAGCAAAGGTCAGATGTGCAAGTTACCACATTTAATGTATGTATGTTTGTAAGTATTTTTGCTTCCTCTTTCGATCAAATCAAAGTCAAAAGAAGGGATAGCCCTTGACCTTTAATTCCAATGTTGTTTTCCCGATTCCATCGTTACAAAACCAGCCAATCAGAAATAAGATAAGTTTTTAAAGGAGTTAGGCCTAGCTCTCAATAACTATATGGCAGACAAGACCCAAACCCCCAATCATCGCATCATAATAATGCTAAGAGAAGTTGCATAGACACAAGCTGATCATTAAAAAAAATGATGATAACAACAATCTAAATGATAACAACGGCAGCAGTGACAGAAAACAACAATGACACAAAAAATGGCAAGGCTGTGGATTATGTTCATTCTGAGGGCAGTAGCTGTATTTTACCCAGATTAAAAAAAACAAACTTGTTATAATGTAACACAGTATTAAATGCAAGGCAAGGGTAGCTGAAAATTTGCCTTGTACTCGTTATTGTTCTTATCATAATTCAATTTAGAATGTCTACTTGTATTGAGAAAAGGGGAGATGATAGGCCTACATGTGTGTGTGTGTGTGGTGTGTGGTGTGTGTGCAGGCACGAGCACGCAGGCTGCATGTGATCCCCTACATGCATGTGTGCTGGTGGGTATGGATGTGTGCGTACGTATGTGTGCACGTATCATGTGTGTGATCCCTGAATGCTAGTCAGAGACGGCTTGTTGCAATTCACTTTTCTTCTATTCTTTAATCAGGGCAAGGGCCGATGAAAAAAAAGTATGTAAATACTTACTCTGTTACCCTTGAAAAATAAAGACTATTCATTCATTCATTCATTCACTTTTCGTTGTCAACCGCCGATCGATCAGAACAGACGCTGGCTTAAAATAATGGGCTTTAAAAAAAAATTTAAAAAACGAAAAAAACACGATGCTTTATTAATTTATATGTGCAGAGCAAAGGATTGCAAAAATTCGCGGGCACGGCAACGGAAACAAAAGAACATCCTTGACACTGCAGATAGATCGTCCTTGACCCTGCTGATAGGCTTTTAGTAGACAACATATTCAACCAATCAGACCCCCGGTACACATGCTGCAGTTAGGCCTAATAAAATCCTCACCTTAGGGGAAGTAACTTTGGATTTCCCCAAGATTTCCTGATCACATACACATCCGCTTCCTTGTTTGGGGGAAAGTCTGATAAGGAAAAAAGCAAACTTTAGGTTACCAGACAGTGCATAGTGTGTAACAATGTCTACAGCCCCAAAACCAACTCGACCGCCACCACCAATTCCAAAGCCAGGTAATCAGTTCGGGCTGAAATGTGGAATGAATGATGACCGACTCGGTGTGTGAGCCACTCGTTTCAGTTCTGCCTCAGCCATTCTGCAGTCACAGATTACAACAAGATACAACACTGTCGACAGGCAGTAGTCATACATGGTTATTTTACAAAAGACAAATCGTGCATTTATAATAGCAGATTGAAAAGAAAAAAGGCCCAGTGGTTTAGTTGTTGTGTTTTTAATACTGTAGCCGTGAGGTGGGCGTGTGCAAATATCAAGAGCTATATTCAATCACACTGGGAAACATTGCCCCCCCCCCCCCTCCCCCGTCCTGTGGGTTTTAGAGAGCATATATATGTTTAAAAAAAAAATTTAAGTTCAGTAGCAGGACACATCGCATTCTCCTCATGCACTTCATTGATCATGAGAGATTATGTAAAATCATAGACTTGAGTTCTTTGCTTCAACTTTGAAGTTTGCCCAAAAACTTCCAAAGCAGCTATTCAGCAATAAGTATTAAATAGAATCATAACCCATGCAGTTAAGAAATTACAGTTACAGTCAACTGTGCAATCAAAAAATTGGGACCAATTTGGAACAGTGAAAATGTACAAGTTAACAACTCTAAAAAAAGATTGCAATTGTAAAATGCTTCATCACAATGTGGACACTGTATGAATCAGAGCGCAACTGGCTTGTTCAGGAAGTGAAAATAATAAAGAATATTATTGTATGAATAAGTCATGTGTACATCAGCTGTGAACTAAAACAATTTCAATGTATGAGTTCGAACCAGTTACTGAGTTAGGCCAGATTTCTTTCATGATGAGGAAAAAACTGTGAAAATAATAATTTGAATAACATTCCTTTTGAGACAAGGTTTTCATTGAGCTCTATATTGATGTGTTGTCTTAGTCAACTATAATATGTAAATAGATTTTTAAAAATCTCAATGTCATATCAACAATATATTACATAATGAATAAATTTTTGTTGTGTGTTATGTTTCAGTGTTTATTTTACAAAAATCCAGCCCTAACAAGGGTCAGATCATTTACTGTAAAAATCTTATTGTGTCACCACAAGGAAAATTTCCTACAAAAACTCCATTGTGTGATAGAGCTGAATGGTGATTTGTCAGATTTAGTGTGATTTCGTGACTTCAAGTAGCAGTGTTAGTCAGTGCTATCTAGAGGAAGAATCACTGAATGCAGGTAAACTGCTTAGGGTACAGTATTTTTTTTTAAAAGGTATTTAGCATAAATTCATAACAAATGGGCTGTGGAGTAAAGCTTTTTCATGTTTTGATGAATTGACAATGATGATAATCATAAATGATGATAATGACATTTGTAATTAGTACAAATTACTCTGGCATCTTTCTATGTTTGTAAGCTTTTAGTCTTTGCGCATTGAAGACTATGAATCATGACACATTCACATCAATAACCACACACATGTATGCATACGCAAACACAACACCACACACACACACCACACACACACACACACACACACACACACACACACACACACACACACACACACACACACACACAACTGAGTACACACGCACGCACACATGCACACACGCATACACGCGCAGCGCACACCACACACACACCCCACACACACACACACACACACACACACACACACACACACCATGTCTGTGGCGAAAATATTACCATTGTTCACATTCTTTTAGAAAGCAGAGATTTGAAAACTTTTTACCTGTTTTCACATGTAAACATCAACTTAGAGCAAATTTTAAAAGATATTCTGCTAATGAAAGAAATCAAGTCATAATCCTATTATCAGATTCTTATAGTATAATGATTTTTACTAGGTATATGAATTCCAAAGTTAGTGTTTAAGCTACTATTTTTTTTATTTTCAACATTCTTGTTTTTATCGTTTTAAGTTTTGTTTCTTAAAGCTGCAAATGCAGATAATTAGCTACATGCTCACCTCAATCCACCTATCCCCCCCCCCCCCCCCCCCCCCCCCCCCCCGACACACACACACACTCACTCACCCATATACACTTTGCTGTCTGATATCACTAATTAGTGTTAAGGACATTTAACTGAAGAACTAACACACACACACACACGCACGCACGCATACCCACGCGCACAACACACACACACACACACACACACACACACACAACACAACACACACACACACACCACACATTTTACGTGCATATTGGCTGTCTATACATTTTGCCTTAGTCAGCTTAGTGTGTAAAGCTAATCAGAAAACCATCATCATCATCATCTTCATCATCATCATCATCACCATCATCATCATCGTCATCATACCATCATCATCGTCAGCAGTGCAGCAGCAGCGGGATCAGCATGTTTGATTGCTGTCTTTTGCAGGCCATGTCAAAGTGGTCAGAGCGCTGTACGCATATGACGCACAAAATGTATGTAGATTTTTTTGGTGTATTATTTGGGGGTTGTTTTTTTTTTTTTAGTTATTTCTTTTTAATGAATCTTGATTAATGATAGTTTTCATTGAAGTGATCAGAGAGCATCTGTTTCTTTGATGTGTGTGAATTCTTAAATTGAAAAAAAAAGGGAGGGTAGAGGTGGAGGTGTTGTTTTTCCTAAAATTGGTAATTGTGTATTTGTATGTGGTGCACATATTTTTAGGTGTTTTTTTTCCCAAAAGTTAATAGATAAAGCTGTCATGTGCATTTTGTAATTTCAGTTCCAGTGTGTAATGTGTGTGTGTGTTTTATTCTTTCTATTCATTTAAATTTATTTATTCTTTTATATTAAGGATAATGGAATAAGCAAGCATGTGCTTAAAAATTTTTTTTTTTTTTAATCCAGTCCTCATGTCTATGCATTTTTGTCAATTTTATCATCTTTCCCACTGGCACACAATGGCCTACTCCTTCTGGAAAGCAGAATGGGATTAAATGTGTATGCAAATATTCTGCGTATGTTCATACTCGGGACCTTGGTTTATAGTCTCATCTCAAGGACTTTTGGGGGTAATGGAGTTGGCATGGAAAATATCCCCTTGAACAAGGTTCGAACCTGGGTCAGCAGTCACGAGGCACCATGCGCAACGCTCTAACCAACCAGGCTATCCTGTCTTCTTTGTGTGTGTGTGTGTGTGTGTGTGTGTGTGTGTGTGTGTGTGTGTGTGGTGTTGTGTGTGTGTGTGTGTGTAGTAAAGTGGAGGAAGAAGAGAAAACTTTCTGCTTTCATCATTCATCCTTTGGATTAAACTGTAAACCGCGGTCCCATGCGCAAATGCATGCAAACCATCTTGCACTCATGTTAAAACCCTGTTTCCCACCATTTGGAAAGTGGGCATTTGTGCAGGTGGGAATGGATAACAAAATTCACAAAACTGCATGCACATGGGAACTGGATGTAAAAAAGCACT
>CM060334.1:8583115-8603115 GCA_030674155.1 Stramonita haemastoma
ACCTGGAGACTTTCATCACATCATGACTTGAGGCTTTACTGTGTGAGGATTTTAGTTCATTGTGGTGTCTTTGATTTTAACCCAAAAGTAAGACATTCTACTCTAGAACTTGAACTTGTGTCTAAATATTATGATGCAGTATTAGACAAAAAGACTTTGTTCACAGGTTTGAGATTAGTTTATTTAAAACAATTTTTTTTTAATATAAAATAAATGTGTATGCAGGTTGATGCTTATAGTTTTGATACCCCACAGCCAGGCCCCACATTCGGATTTAAAGGCCCTTAAAAAAAACACCTGATTTTATAGCTGCCAAGTTTGTATGAACCCTGTTGTTATTTGATGCACACGTTTGTTGTTTGAGGTACATGTTTGTTATTTGATGCACATGTTTGTTATTTGAGGCACATGTTTATTTGATGCACATGTTTGTTATTTGAGGCACACGTTTGTTTAAGGCACACGTTTGTTGTTTGAGGCACACGTTTGTTGTTTGAGGCACATGTTTGTTATTTAATGCACATGTTTGGTATTAATGCACATGTTTGTTATTTAATGCACATTTTTGTTATTTAATGCACATGTTTGTTATTTAATGCACGTGTTTATTATTTAATGCACGTGTTTGTTACTTAATGCTTATGTTTGTTATTTAATGCACATGTTTGTTATTCAATGCACGTGTTTGTTATTTAATGCACGTGTTTGTTATTTAATGCACATGTTTGTTATTTAATGCACATGTTGTTATTTAATGCACGTGTTTGTTTTGTTTTCAGCTGGGGTTCAGTCCTCACACTACACAGCCGACTATGAGGCCGAGGAGGATTCAGACTAATCACCGACACAGCTGTTGACAATGTGTAAATAAGATTTTAATTCTATCTGTTGATGACATCATCAGGATTATGCAACTGTACCCTGAGTGTGTGGGGGGGGGAGAAGATCTGTCAGCTCTGTCCTTTGTATATTGTGTCCATTGAAATCTTTGTCCATTGAAACCTTTGTGTATTTTTGCTTCCATAGACATTTTTGTATATTGTTTCCATTAGAAATGGGATTTTTGTGATGGAAGGGAAACCTGTTGTTTTCCCTCTGCACCAAAGTAAGAGTTTTGTGTGGATAGGAATGTTGAAATTGTTGTGTGTGTGTGTGTGTGTGTGTGTGTTGTGTGTGTGTGTGTGTGTGTGTGTTGTGTGTGTGTGTGTTGTTTTTGTGTGTGTATTGTTGTGCATGTGTTTAGTGTGAGTGTGTTTGTGTGTGTGTGTGTGTGTGTGGTGTGCGCGCTCGCAAGCGCGCTCGACAATTGTAGACATGTCTGTCTGGCACTTTGTATGCAGCCATTAAAACTTGCCTATTGTTGACATCTTCTAAACTGACGGTAAAAGCCCTCAATTTAATTGTTGTAATATTCAAAGCAATAATTTCCTCCTCCAAGTTTATTGCGAAAGGGATCTGGTCATGATTATTTAATTGGGTTTTGTCTGGACTAACTAGTATTTTTTAGCTTCCGAGAGTGAAGGACAGAAACACTCACATTGCAGACACTGGATGGAAGCAGTGAATCTATTTTCTTTTTGTCTTTGGGGGTGGGGATGGGGGGGGGGGGGGGGGTGTCAAGGAAAAGTGGAAGAGATAGAAAGTTTGACTGAGAAGTGAGTGAGGTGTTTCTTTTTCCTAACTGGCATATGGCTTGGAACTCAAGGAGAATAGATGGAGAAAGTGATTGTTCTTCTTGGTTTTAGGTTATTTTGAGGGGAGATCTGGTTCCAACTCCATTTGAATAGTATCGGTTTGATATTTTTCATGGAGTGGATTCATTGCACAAAGTAAGTTGTTATGTGAGGTGAGACATTGAAGATTATAGCTAGAATTTTTGTAGAGTGACAGTGTTTTAGTATTTATTGTTTGTATATCTTTTTAAATGGTATTTTTGTGTAATGTGTTGTGTGTATGGGAGCTTTATTCTTACGATTTAAAAATTAAATAGCTGGAAAAAAGACAGAATGAAAACTCATGAGTACAGTATTGAAGTTCTCCTGTTGCTGAAGATGCAGGCAGACATGATGGTAATGTTTTTCACATGACCTCTGTACAATAAACAGCTTTGTTTTTCAGACCTGCAGTTTGGTTAGCTTTGGTGATGGAACAGACCACTGTACTGGAAGAGGTTTTCTTTCCCTTGTATTTGTACTTCATTTTTAGCTCTGACTAGTTTCAACTTTGTGTATGTGTGTGTCACTCTGTGTGTGTGTCTGTGTGTGTGTTTGTGTGTCTGTTTGTGTGTGCATATTTACATACATGCTTGTGCACATGTATGCTCATAGATCATGCACAATTGTTACTGTGTTGTTTTACTCGTTAGAATATATTCATTGAATCAGGTCTGTTGGTTTGCCTGTATACTGTTTAAAGTTGAAGAATGGCTCCATAAAGAATGACCAAAATTGTTGGATTTCTTTGGGAAGTTACAGCTGAAGGTAGGACACAGGCTATTATGCAGGCGTGGGATTTTTCCTCTGTTCAACAGACTTCACCATCCATGTTTCCCCATTTCTGTTATTTTGCTGCAGAAGAACAAAAGATAAATGATCTTGTCCTTGCTGGCTGGCTGGCTGCCATGAATACTCATGTGCTGGAAACAGAAATCTGTCTGTTTTGTCATCCGAGGGAATTGTCATTCAACTTTTGCTCATCAAAAAGAGAAACCCCAAATACCCCCCCCCCCCCCCCCCCCCCCCAAATATGTGTAGATGATAATTGAGCACCAAACACTATACTGTATCTTTGCTGACTGCTTCCAGTCATTACACATGCTTAAAGATGACGAGCTTTCATCCCCCAAACTGGAAGTCTTCACTGGGACATAGGATAAAACCAACAACAAGTCACTGAAGAAAATATCAAAAATAATAATAACACACACAGACAGACAAGTGGGTTGAGCTAGGGGAGGTGGTGGAATGGGAGGGTAATGGGGATCTGGTGCTTTGATAAAAGTGCATCAGTGTGTGGATGATGTCTGCCCAGAGACTTAAATGATGTCATGATGAGGTGAATCCTCAGAATTCCAGACTCCAGAATGTGTGTGTGTGTGTGTGTGTGTGTGTGTTGTGTGTGTTTTGTTAGTCAGTTTCCTCAAGGCATTCCATCCGAGTATTCACATCACAGTGTTACTTTCATTTGTTTTGTTTGTTTATTTAAACAGAGGGTGGGGGTGGGTTAAAAAAAGGATTTGTGCATGTGCTTTTTGTGTGTGTTCGTATTTCATTTTGTTTTTGCAAGTATCTATGTTGAGCTTGGCGGGGAGATAAATTACTACTTTTTTTTTTTTTACATATGCCTCGTGACACTAACACATGCATGCTCACACACACACTCATACACACACACACACACACACACACACACACACACACACCACACACACACACACACACACACACACACACACACACACACTGAGGCCCCATGTGCGAACACACTCAGAACATCTTGTGCACATGTCAAATCCTGTTCCACTTTTTGTAAGAGTAGGGCCATCATGTGCCGGTGGGAACAGATGACAAGATTTACTAATCTGCATACACATGGGGACTGGATGTAAAAAAGCACATGAGTGCTTATTCTATTATCCTCAATATAAGAGAATAAATAAAATCTCTCTCTCTCTTTCTCTCTCTCTGTCTAAGCTCTTGTGACTTAGGCACAGCAAAACTTAATGCTGTTATTTTCTTACCACTTGTTTAGAACAGAAGGCCCTATGTGACAAAGATGTAAAAGATCAACAAAAAACCTGAATAATAATGTCACACAGACAAAAACTGTTTTGTTTACTGTTACAACTCACTTTTGCAAGAACTGTTACGGTTTTCCTCTTTTTCTGCTTTTTACTGAATTTTTTTTTTTTTTTTTTTTGTGGATGAGGAAATACCATGCCGGAAACACTAGGACTTTTTGTGATTAAGCCAAGATACTTAATTCATTTAGGCAAGAGCACATTTCCCTGAACACTTTTTTCAAGCATGTGCCTGTGCACTTGCTAATGCACGCTCATACAAACAGTGCACAAACACAGGTGACAGTGCATGCATACACACACACATGCACACACACTTTTTCTAGAGAGAATTTGAAGTAGTTTGAAGTCTGTGTACAGTGTTAACTATCAGGGATTCTTTTGAATTCAAACCAGTCTGTTTTCTCTTGTGTTTACGGATTTCATTTTTGACGTGGTTATTGTTTTCTCTTGCCATGCTTCTCAGGGGAGAATTCTGACTATGGCTTTATAGAAAATGTCTTTTGTTTTCAGTGCTGCAATTACACAGAGATTTTCATGCATTCAGTGTGTTCTTCAGTAGTTATACTGAGGAGATGTTCATGCATTCAGTATGCTCATCATTAAATGTTCCTGTGATACATTTTTCTCATGTTGTCTTTTGGGGGCCAAAGGAAACAGCTGTGAAGTGATTGTAATTGTGGGTTGGGGTTTTTTTGGGTATCTTTTGCAACAGCATTTTTACATGAGTGGACCTTTTGGGAATTGAAGCTAATTACAATTTTACTCTCAAATCTAGGAAAGAAGAAGATCACACAAAGAGAATGAAGATCAGACAAAGGAGGCTTTGTTAATGCCATCTGTAGGTTGGCAGTTTCTCTGCTTTGTATATAATTTTTTTCATTTTATCAAATTTTTATGATTTCATGACAGAAAGTTTGTATAAGCTCTTGTTTTGTTTTTTAATTTTTTGGAAAAAAGAACATGTCTGCATTTTGTACTTAAATCATGGAAACAGCACAGCAAATATGTTTTTATTACATCTACTGTTTTTTTCATTTAGGTCTTTCAAGTGTTAGAACAAAGCTGTCTTGTAAATTAAAAACAACCATGTCTAGCAGAATTATGTGCCAATTAAAAAATGTTCCAGTCTGAAAAATAACTTTGTGTCCATAATTTCTGTGGCCAAGAGCTTTAGTGTCAAGTTTGACCAATCCACTATTGTGTCAGGTTTATTGTGGGAGAGTCATGTGTACTTCATTGTTGTTGTCATGTGCCTTGAAAACACTGTCCCCTATTGTATTGCCCTGTGTGAGAATGTTCTATGATGGTCATTTCATTTATTTATTTGTTTGTGTTTACTTTTGCTTTGCATTTGGAGTTTTGCTTGTGTATGACGCATATGTTTATATCAGACTCATGTGTGTGTTTAAATGCCCTCAAATGTTAAAGTTTTTGAAGAAATTCTATCAGTGCTTAGGCTTCTTGAAGGATCTGATAGGGACTGTAAAAGAAAAATAAAACACCTTAGTATTATTTACTATTACTTATATTATGTTTAGCTTTTCTTCAGCCATGAAAATGTCATGCATTGCTCTGTAAGAGAAAGGCATTTCAGAAAGTTTTCTGACAACAGCGGGTATAACTTTTGCAATTTGATCATGATGTGAAAACTGTTGTGTATGGCTCAATCCTGTCAGCTGATCATGTACTAACAAATGTTTTGATTGGCCAGATCTAGTCAGATGATTGTGAGCTAAAAATAGAAGGGGATTATGATTGGCCAAATGTTTTAAGGTGATCATGTTTATTGGCTTTTTTGTTGTGGTGTAACACTGAGTTGTCAGAAAAAAGTTGCTTTAAAAATAATGGAAAACAAAGTCTCTAGTGAATGGAAAGTATGCTGAACCTTAAATACTTAAACATTCTTGTAGCTTTCTTGTTTTGGGTGAAGTTTGTTTTGTTCATCGGTTACTGAACACTAATGTTGAATTTCCTTTCCTTTGAAATTTCTAAATCTCTGTTAGGTTTTCCTTGACTTATGCCGGTGCCTTCAAAGTTTTTATGTTTTTGTTTTCTGCCCCAAATAAAAAATACTTATTCACTTGAAAACTCCCTCCCTGTTTTATTCGTTTTCCCCATGGCTACTGTCATGGTCATTGGTGGTATGAAAAACAAAATCATTTATTAAAAAAAGTATGATTTGTGGTGAACCTCAACATTCCTGTTTGGGAACAAAAAAGAACAAAATCTTTTCAGTTTTTGGTGGGGGTTTTGGGTGGGTTTTTCATTTGTAATGTCTTGCCTGCTTTGTTGTATCTCCAGGTCTGTACTATTAGTTGATTTCTTGACCATAACTACATCATGTGTACATAGTCAGCCAATGTCTTTATCCTGTTGCTGCTGATTGCTGGAGTGTGAGTCATTTCTGCAGTTCCTCTCCAGTAGAGTTTGAAAATATACCTGGGCTGCTACTATACAGCCCCAGCTTTGGAAGAGGGTGCAGTTATTTCACACTCCAGTGCAGCTGACACAGGGCGTTACTGCTGGGAGGTCAAGGGTCGGTGGGATGATGATGTAGCGCTTGTACTGTTCTGTCATGCAGGAACAACTTGCTGCCCTAGTTTTGAGTCAATACCTGTATTCTGCAAAATAAACTCTTGAGGTGAATGTAACTTTTGGTGAAAGCCATTTTGTGTTTGGTTGCTGTGTGTTCTATTCCCTACATTTGTTGGCTGCATGTAGCCAATGCGAGGCACTGGCACAGTCAGGACTTCTGTACGATTTCCCATCTGACAGCTCACAGATGAGGTCCTATAGGACTTCTCTGATTTTCCTCCTGGAGTTGTTAACTTTCCTCGCCAAAGAGTCCTGCACTTCCCATCATGTTTTTGCCACCATTTATCAAACACACTCTCCCTCTCCTCTTTTGCAGACACACACAACACAAAAAACAGTTTTTTATAATTGTAACACACATGATATAATTCAAACAGTTTGGCAAGACAAAACAAGAACGCAGACTGCTTGAAGAATCGATAAACCACAAGGACTCAACAGAGAAAAAAAAAGAAAAAAAAAGGAGAATTGAATATTGCCCAACATAGCTTGGGAGTTCAACGTTTCTCTTCAACAGACAAATTCACATCCAGAGACGTCCTTCCTCTCCCTTGGAGAGAGTGTTCCCAAAGAGAGTATTACAACAGAGGCAAAATAATCACATCAAAACAGTCAACATTGGATTGATCATACAGTCATAGCATTTCTAAGAGATGTTCTGGCAATTTAAAAATTCCCAACAAGAAAAAGCAAGCCAGTCCCTCCTCCCTCCCTCCTGCCCCTGAAGCAGTACTATTCTAACACACACACACAGCACTTTGACAGACACAGACAGAATCCCAGTGATTATGCAACAGTTGTTTTGGCAGAGGTTACATTTATTTTAGCAGCGTGGACTTCCAGAAAAAGAAATCCTAAGAGTCTACTGGCCAGTTGTCACATGCAATAATTGTGAGGAATTTCTGTTTACCCACCAACATTCCATTCCATATCCTTCAAGGTTGCTTCCACTTGTCTCATTGTGGACAGACAGACAGACAGACAGACAGAGGGTAGGATTTGGCCTGTGCTGTGCCTGGAAAAGACTGAAAACAACGCAACTCACCAGTCTGAAAACTTTGTTCATTCTTTTCACTTAACAATTATCTCTTATACTTTTCGAGTCACTTTGCTTTTTATACAGAGAGAAACATCTTTTTATGCATCTGCACATCCCACACACATTCTCTCTCTCTCTCTCTCTCTCTCTCTCTTAGTTGAAGAGACACAGAAAAACAACAAAGAGAATGAAAGTCACTGACAAAGAAGGGGGCCAGCCTGGTGTTACCTTGAACACTAGGACTGACCCGACAGACCATGAAAACAGCAATCAGTCCAACACAACAGTCCTCCCCAAAATAACCAAGACCTTCCTTTGAAATGAAATAATTAATCCACTGCAATAATTCCACTTTGACATGCAATAATAACCAGGACCATGATTATCATCCACAGCAATAATTCCATATCTTTTGACCTGAACTATACTCTGACATTTAATTAATACCTTTCTTCTGCTAACACCAGAGAGCAAAAGAGACAGTGCAAAAGATGTCTATCACAACTTTCGCCCCAAACAAAATACTGCACCAAAAGAGGTGTTGTTGCACATTCCAACTTGACTGAGAAACACCTTTGAACACATAGCTTTGGTTCATACTGTTTTGATTCCAACATGGAGGTGTGCACACATAACTATCAACCTCCCACCCTGTTGTCCAGTGATTGTTTCAGCCGTGACATACCACAGACAAGTTCTTCAGCTAGCAGTGCATGCACTGACTCAGCACCAGTCTAACCTGATCAGGATTCAAGTCACTATCTGTGGTAAAGCCTGTAATGACCAGCCCCGCAAGCTGGTTCTTCTTCTTGTTGAGAAGTACAGCTCAGAATAAAAGTGTGCAACTATTTACAAGTCAAACCACCAAGATAAAAAACCCACTTCCTTACTTTCCAATCTCCACACTCCCTAGCTACCCACCCATAGCAGGGTGGTCCCCACACAGTGAAGGAATGACCACGCAACAGACACTGTTCTGAACACAAGCCAGCCACCATTTTGCATATTGCTAGAGAAACAAATTTGGTCATATATTGCCTAGTGGACACATCCACGCATGAGTATGTACGTGTTCCTTCCTTGAATGAACATGACTTACATCTACAGCACAGAACTGACATCTACAGCACAGAACTACACACAAACGACACATCACTATCTCGATAAAAAGTCACAGAGACCCATGTTTCCGCCATCACGGCCAATTCATGAAACATGACTAAACTGACTTTGCCAGCAACATCCAACCACATAACCCGACTCCTGTCATCAACCAACACCCCAACTTGTTTCCTAAGCCACATCATGAAAGCACACAAACTACATTCATCAACAAAAACTGTGTTCATCATGACCAGAGAGACCAAGAATGCTCCATGTAAATAGAATGGTCAGTTATATGACACACACACTTCATGCCACTGACATAACTTAATTAAGCCATGTGCCAAGTTACATGACACACACACACTTCATGCCACTGACATAACTTAAGCCATGTGCCAGTTACATGACACACACATTTCATGCCACTGACATAACTTAAGCCGTGTGCCAGTTATATGACAGACACACTTCATGCCACTGACATAACTTAAGCTGTGTGCCAAGTTACATGACACACACACTTCATGCCACTGACATAACTTAAGCCGTGTGCCAAGTTACATGACACACACCATTCATGCCACTGACATAACTTAAGCCATGTGCCAAGTTATATGACACACACACTTCATGCCACTGACATAACTTAAGCCATGTGTACGCAGCTTGAAAATGGTATGACTGTAATAAAAACAAAACGACTGCTTATAAAAAAATTAATAATGATTAATGATGGCAATAATAATAATACTACACTGGAACAAGCAACAATCTTTGGCGGTGTACAGATGGACAGGAAGACCATGTCACTTCCACACTTCACAAGTCACCTCACTGGCTAATCTCCTAGCCACAGCCACCTTGCAAAGGACAGGATGAAAAGGGTCACTTCAGATAGCCTAGTGTGGTGGGATAACTAGCAACATCCAAGCTTGCAGAGAAGACAGTCTGTTCCCCAAATCCTGTCAGAGCAGAAGGGAAAATCTAGCTGGGCAATACAACACCAGCAAACTTTCAGCAAATTCTAAGAAAAGAGCTACAGGAGAGGAGGGGAAAAAAAGGTCTGTACAATCACATGGTATAGCAGCAACAGCTGGAGACAGTGAACTAGATATGTGTCAAAGATCATTCACAATGTATTTATAAGGGAGTGAAAACACAAAAACATCCACCCCAACACACACACACACACAACACACACACACACACACACACACACCATTCTCCAGTATTATGCAGCTACACTTTCTTTCATTCATGACCACTTTACAAAGAATGACATGCGAGAGGAAGAGAAAGGATAAATACAAAGCACAAACTGAAGGGGGAAAAAAACCCAGTTCATGTGCATATAATGTTGATGGCAACAGTGAGAAAGAGTTTTCTACACATGTGCGGACAGTCTGTTATTTAACTTGTGAGCCAGTGATGCAGCAGATGTGTTGCTGAACTCTGAACAAACACATCTGGCATCTGTGTTGATTTACTTTATGGCTGTATTATCACACCATTGGAGGACTGCCTATACAATGCACTCTGAACACAGACATTTTCACTCATCCACACACACAACAACCCCCCCCTCCCCCCAAGGAATTGGCTTGAAAGTTGGCCTTTGGTCACTGATTACCTTAAATCTGTCAAAATCAACTTACAACACACACACAGACACACACACACAGACACACACACAGAGACACACACACACACACACACTTGATGAAAAAAAGCACATTTATTGCTTAATGTACCATCTGGAAATAAAATTTTGACTTTGACACACACACACTCCCCAGTCCAAAGCTGTTTATATAAAATTATTTTGTTGACAGTAAAAAAAATTTTGAGAGAGAGAGAGAGGAGAGAGCTAGCCAAAACAAAAAGAAATTAAAAAAAAGAGACCACCCCAACAATGACACACACTGTCATTAGCCTGCAGTTTTGGTTGTCATTGCTAACAAGGAAGGTATATACTTTTGATTTGCATTCATCTTTGACATTTACTTTGTTAACATAATTATCGTTAATTTGAGAGAGAAAAAAAAAGACAATCAATTCATTGTGACAAAGTCGTATTACTGTTGCAGCAGTTGGGATTCATTTGTTTGTTACATACAGCTCAAAATTGAATGGTGTGCAACAATTGTTTGATTTTTTTTGTTTGGTTGGTTGGTTGTTTATTTTTTTAAGTTTGTTGCAAGTTGTTCAAAATCAGGAATGTCAGCAACAGTCATTTTGAGTTTTGTTACAATCAGATAAAATAAAAATACTGAAGGTAACAGCTGTGTTTTGAGTTAACTACAGAATAGTTCACAATCAGTACTGCAGTGCATGCAACAGTCACTGCTTGATAATAGCTGCAGGAAATTCCAAAAGACTACTGCCAGTACCATGGCTGCTGTTTTAAATCACTTCATTACACACAGGCTATAAAAAATCAGTCACTGTACTGCACAATAGCTGTTTTGTTCTGTTTGTTTTAAAGCATACAGCACTCTGTGGTACATCCACTATGCTCCCAACACATCTTCTGACTCATGTCTCAACTGGTCCATGAATTAGCTGCAATCCTAACACAAACCAATCTACCTAAAACAAATGTTTGTAAAAAGGTGGGGTGGGGGTGGGTGTAATATACACTGGTATATGGTGTCCATACCGCGAACAAAAAACAAAACAAAAAGGTTTAAATTTGCACACACTAACAAAAAGCTGTTTGTTTATAACACTATACATAACACAGGCTGTAGTTAACAGCTTGATTTTAACTACGACTCATCTATGATATACATTGTACAAGGTAAAAACAACTTGCACCTGGTCTGTTGCTCTCTTAACTAAACATGTAATGTCTAACTCATGGTTTCGCATCCAATTCCTGGGGATTTCTTCTGCAGTGAATGTAGTGAATGATTCCATCTTCGGCAGTGAAAGAATCAACCTTCTGCAGTGAAATCTTCTGCAGTGAACAAATCAATCTTCTGCAGTGCAAAGTGAAAGAATCAATCTTCTGCAGTGAAAGAATCAATCTTCTGCAGTGAAAGAATCAATCTTCTGCAGTGAAAGAATCAACCTTCTGCAGTGAAATCTTCTGCAGTGAACGTATCAATAATCTGCAGTGAAGAAGAATCAATCATCTGCAGTGAAGAAGAATCAATCATCTGCAGTGGTGAAGTGAGGGAATCAAATCTTCTGCAGTAAAATCTTCTGCAGTGATGAAGTGAAAGAATCAATCTTCTGCAATGAAATCTTCTGCAGTGAAAGAATCAATCTTCTGCAGTGGTGAAGTGAAGGAATCCATGGACCTTTTGCCCACACAGACCTCTGCCCCCACAGGTTAACTGACTGACTACGGAGCTGGCTGGGGAGAGGGAGGGATGGAGGGAAGTGGTCACAGTGGTGGGGTGCAGAAAGGGCAGGAAAAAAACCAGTACAGTAGAGGTATGAAACGAGATGATACAATGACTCACACACTGAGGAGATACGCTCTGATTACATGAAGGTTTGATTTCTGTCTGGACATTCATTGGTACGACTAGAGATTTGAAGAGACCTCAAAAGTCCACATACAGTCTTGCAAGGACTAGCACACTGCAGTCTGTCCCATCTTGTTTCTTCTTCAGGTAAAATGTTTCACTATGTTTCTTCATCAGGTGAAATGTTTCACCATGATAATCATGATAGCCAGTTGTAGGCTACATGCCATTAGGTTCATTTCACTACAAATATATTGATAATCTCACAAAAGCAATATCTTGCTGATTTATCACTTAAAAGGCAAAAATTATCACTTTGATATTACCAAGTCTTCAGTCTTTAAACATATGTCATATATGCACTTTTTTGTGTCATAAGAAAAAAACTTAATTAAGGAGATGGCACTTGTAATGATCTGTAATGGTGTATGTATCAAATCAACATAACACTGACTGTAAGGGTAGAAATGGTTACATTTAGTGTATGCAAATAAAACCATAAACACAACTTCCCCCTCCCCCAAACTTAATTTTCACAAGCAAAGTGTGTTGTAGAACAATCAACTGAGAATGGCCACCTTTCACAAATGTCACAGCTGGTAACAATCTATGATCACAGATACAACAATCAATATCATGAAGCAATCAAAACACACACACACACACACACACACACACACACACACACACACACACCACACACACACACACACACACATATGCCAAAGAGACAAAAGAAGTCTCTGTCATGATATGGCATCTTATACAGTGCACCCATTATAAATCTTTATGGCCATACAAGTGTATAGATGTGAACATCCCTGCTAGAAGTCTCATGAAAAGAAACAGCATTCTACAGAAACAAAGTTTCTAATCCCTCCCCTCCACTACAACCCCCCCCCCCCAAAAAAAAAAAAAACCCACCAAACTTACAGAAGATAAATTTTCCTTGGGGTGGGGGTGGGAGTCCATGTACCTTGGAATAGTTTTACCAGACACTTCAGCAGTCATCTAAGTAGAGTGCAAACATCAAAGTTTTGGTGGAGCACATTCCCTGAATCCCTACCCATGTCACCTGTTGCCAGTAATCCATCATGTGTGCGCTTTCCGGACAGCAAAACATGGTGTGACATACTTCCTGGAGGCTGATACCTAATGTAGCATTCCTTAGCTGCGATTTCTGATAATTTCGTCTTTTAAGACAAGTATCTTTGACAATCAATCATATCAAAATAATGGAACCAACTGAAGTCTGTATGATTTATGATCTTGACATTACTTTTAGAGGGATGGCATGATTAAACCAAGGGCATGTACGTCTTTAGTGAAAGAAAGCTTTCAAATCCTACTGACACAAAGCCAACTACACGCAAGAAAGACCTGTAAGTCACATCCAAGCAAACCTTCTCACAGTGTTCACCAACCTGGCCTCATACCGGAGTAGGATGTGCTGGGCCTGACTTGCCAGGCGCTTTACGGCAGCACAATACATTTTTGCTTTTATGACAACAATAATAGTTGCTGTCTGAGTGTTCAACAAAGAAGAAGAAGAGAACGTGTGGCCCCAATAAACACATGGTGACATTGTTAACATCAGGTTTGCTCCAAAGTACATTACACTGGACAACTTTTCAACACTTTAATATTGACGAAATTTAAATATAGAAATTAATAAAATTTTTTAAACTAATGATGTTGACAAAAGAAAAAGAACTTTCACAGAAACAGGCTTTTTTTCTTTTTATCTATTCCTGAGAAACTCTACTGAAAAAGCCAATATCTGTTCCCACAGGAAAATGCAATACAAAAGTCCCTAGTTCTGCTAATTTTAAGGAAGGGAAAAGACGACAGGTTTCCTGCAGTCTGTAAAGCCTACACATAAAACCAGGCCAAACTTTGTGAAACCTTCATCACAAAAAAAAACATCTTTCACAAAAATCAAAGACACATACTCTTCCCTTTTACCTGCAATGTTCACTTTTAATGCAGTCAACAGTCATTCCTAGCTGACACTAAACAACAACAACAACTAATATGTAAAGTTAGTGTCTCAAAAGTCTTTCACACACTTCCACCATCCCTACTTTCTATTTCAATATTGCTTTAGCTATCCGAAATGAAAAGTCATGCTTCCCATAGATCTACCTAAAAAAAAGAAAAAAAGAAACACACACTGCAATGTTGCCTGCAAGGTTTTAAGCACAAATATCTGTTTGCTTGATTTTACTTATAGATAAAAAAAAAATTCAATAAAGCAAGGAGATATTTTTCGCTCAAAAATGGTGAAAAAATCCCCAAAATGTAAAAGATAACTCTCTTCATCAGAAACTAAATAATCTAATGAATCTAGGAAAAAACAACAACACACAAACAAAAAACCCAACCCCCGATTTGTTTCAGTGCCTCATCAGAGTGACTAGTGACAAAGCTGAAGCCAGGGATGGCACTACTGAAGCCCACTGCACAGACACTGGTCAGCACAAACACACACAAGAGACAGTCAGCAGAGGGCTTCCTGCGGGACACAGGAAACCGCTTCCTGCGGTTTTTCCTCCATCATGCATGTCCTCTAACACAGGTCTTGAAACACAGAGGCTGACAACGCAGAGCCACATCCTCACAATGTACTACAGGGGCTTATGAAGAAAACTCTGAGAACAGTGCAATTTCTCACTGCACTTTGTGGCAGTGCCCTGTCCACTCTGAGCTGAGCTGAGCTGAGCTGAACCATGCTTGATTCTGAATATCACAGGAGTCGGAGTCTGTACAAGCCATAGAAAACAACAGGTGGCCATACATAGTTGTGTGTGTGTGTGTGTGTGTGTGTGTGTGTGTGTGTGTGTGTGTGTGTGTGTCTGTGTCTGTGTGTGTGTGTGTGTGTGTGTGTTGTGTTGTGTGTGTCTGTGTGTCTGTGGGCATGTGTGAGTGTATGGTGCATGCATGCCTCTGTGTGTTTTACGTGTGTGTGTGTGTGTGTGTGTGTGTGTGTGTGTGTGTGTGTGTGTGTGTGTGTGTGTATGCGTGAGCATGTGCATGTGTGTGTGTGTGGGTGTGTGTGTGTGTGTGTGTGTGGTGTGCGTGTGCATGTGAGTTTGTACATGGACTAGAAAAACTTGTGTTCACATTAACAATGATATACTCTGCTTCTTGTGCATTGGTAAACACAACTTTGTTCATCCACCACAACGTAAATATCTTTTCATGGACTATATCAAAAACGTATCTGTGCACACTCATCAATATAGAAATGATTACAATACTGGTGATTGATCAGTCACAAATTTGCAGAATCCCTTCACAGAAACAGAACTTTGTTCATCAACAAGAATGCAAAACTGGCACCCCAGTCTTCACACACACATAACACACACACACCAAACTGGCATTCTACAACATAAGACCTTGAATTAAGTAACAGTCACCTGACATGGCTACGAACATTTCAGAAAAATTGCTTTGACAGAAAACTCTGCACCCATTCTTACCAGTAACCAATTTCTCAACTGCTGGAGAAAACGACACTAAACATGTGCTAGAAAGTTATTTTTCGTACATCCAAATACATGTTACACAACTCAAACCTACCTACAGCTTTGTTCATGCACCAATCATGGTCAAATGTTCACTGATTTATGTATGACAACCAGCTTGTTAGAAATAAAAACACACAAAAATTGATGAAATCCAGCAAAAATAAAACAATCTCCTTGGAGACACAGAGTGAAATCTTTTTAACACAGCCTGGGTAAAAAAAACAACGATCTTTGAACAGACAAGTGACATTGCCACAAATAAAATGACAGAAATAAATTCAACGGACAGAAATAAATCAATCCACAAGGTGACAGCAAGTGAAATCTGGAAAACAAAAGTGTGGGCGACAAATAATCCTTAAAAATAAGTGACCTTTGCATTCAGGCAAGCCCACATGGCAGCTTGACATTTTTCTTTTGATTGTAGGATTTTACTCCATGTGACCCCCCCCCCCCCCCCCCCCCACCACCAACCACCACACACACCCTGCAGGCATCTTTATCTTCTGATATTCCTGGAAAACTCACTTCACTGTCATCTTCTGTCAGAACACAGGTTACCTACCGTTTACATTTGTGGCCATCCGATTTGACCAGACTGATAGAACAATCATTCTGTTCACACAATGAATGAAGAAAAAAGGTTGTGTTCCTGCGATGGTATCATGACCTTTCATGTGCCTGTGAGTATTGTAACTGCCACTCATGGGATGATTCAAGTGTTTCGGACTTCACTTGACTTGACCTTTTATTTTCAAGTTCATATTCAGATGTGAATATGCACAGACAGCATCTGACTTAAGTTGACGACCTTTTTTTCAAGTTCATATTCAGGTGAATATGCACAGGCAGCATTTTTATGAAGTGCACATATCCTGAAAGCACAAGCAGGCCTAGAAGCTCTGGTGGTTACAGAACTACTGTCACTGGCAGACTGTAAGCAAGCAGCTTTGTGATATGCCTCACCCTCTACTATTAAAAAACTTGAAAAAAAAACCCAACTGTTCAAGCTATGTCAGTGAACAATCTGTCACTACTTACCGCTACCTTTTCTTCCTATACAGTTTCCTCATCTTTTCCTCTCTCCTCCTCTTTCTTCACCCAATGGATGGCTACTTTGAAACTTCTTTCCGATACAAGCTGGTATTTCCCTAGATTTTTAGCACCAAACCTTTGCCAAAATCTTAGTTAAAGAACACACCCATTCACACCGTTCAAGGGAATATCTTTCCCTAACATCAGTGCCGACTCCACTCCCCCCAAAAGTCCTTTGGATGAGGCTACAAAATGAGGTCCTGTGTGAGAACACATGCAGAACATCTTGCACACATGTTAAAACCTTTTCCACTTTTTAGAAGAGTAGGCCATTGTGAGCTTGTGGGAACAAATGACAAAATTTACAAAACTGCATACACATGGGAACTTGACGTTAAAAAAAAGCACACGAGTGCTTATTCCATTATCCTCAAAGTAAAAGAATAAAATAATAAATAAACGACAAAAATAATGCATACAATCTCCTAACGCCACATACCTCAAGAACCAATCAGTTATTTTTTCAATATTCAAGAGCCAATCAGATGTGTCAGCTCAGGCTTGATAAATTATTCTAACGATATGATGCATGAATGAATCAACAGATAAATACATAAACGACAGAGTCAGTAATAAGGCAAAAAGAAAACCAACAACAACAACAACAACAAAAAACAAATGTTGCTAAACATCCTCTTCCTAAGCTTCAATAAGAATGTATAGGTGTGTTGATTTCACTAGCAGTATGGAGCCACAAGACAGGTCACAGAGGTCATTCCCGTGACAACGGTTGAAACCTACAGCCCATGGTCCACGGAATATAGTAACAAAAACATATCATGACTTTGCACTTTTCCCCAACTGCAACAATGCAAGACGTCAACAAAAATGTCTTCACTATCAATTTACGACTAAAATGCATGATATACAAAAAAAAAATAAAAAGGGTATACATACACATTCGCTGATTATACTCTTTAAGGATTTAACTGACAATACACTGCAACAACACAAGAAATCGAGAAAAAATGTTTCCAATATCAATTTACACTAAAATACATGATTGAAAAAAGGATATACATACATATCCTCTGACTATATTCTTCAAGGATTCAACAGACAAGTTCAAAACTGTAGGAATAACAACTGATGCCAACAACTTCCATACACTGAAAACATTTCAATAATATTAATGTAACAACAAATATAAAACACCATGACTAAAATCAGATGACTGTCAAATGTGCACCAATGCATGCATGCATGCATGCTCTCTCTCTCTCTCTCTCTCCCACGCACGCACGCACGCACGCACGCACGCACGCACGCACGCACACACACATACACACACACACAATAAATTGATCAGAATAAAACTTTTTTTTTTAAAGCCCCATGATTTCGACACGTTTCGAAAATAACTCAAAAAGCATCTTCTTTCTTAACAAAAAAAGATTACTGATATAAAAGTACACAAGAATCCTTAGATCATAAAAGCCAGGCTTATAAAGAGAAGCTACCTATCCTCTAACACAGACATAATGACTGACTGTTCTACAAAAAGCCTTCATTTACCAATACAACACAGCCACAAAGTCTATTTTTCTATTTGTATAACCAAAAAAAAATTTTTTAATCCAATAATCTTGATACAAAATTCCACTGTTTTCAGTTAGCTTTTCTTGTAACAAAAAACACCAACACAAAAAACCATGCAGCATACTGTGCAAGAGGTGGTGTTTGCTGTTCCCCAGCTAAACACCTTGGAGGTCACCCACAATCTGCACTCACTTGGTCTCTCACTCATCCCATCTGAAAATTACTGTCAGACTGAACATGCATATACACTGAATGTGAAGTTGGCGTATACGACACTTTTCAAAGTACCTTGCTATTGCAGGCAGCTGTACTCTGACTTCAGAGGATCTGTGAAAGAGCGACTTCCAAGGGATAATTTCTCCAGGTCCACAGACTTTCACCATGACCTCCCCCCCCCCCCCCCCCCCACCACCACCACCACCCCATCCCTTGTCATCCTCACTATCCCAGCATCTAGTTCCCTGTCTTCAGACACCGTCGTCTTTGTGGCTGTTTTTGTGGAATCTGACAGTCAACACTGCCATCGTTTGTGTTGCATGATACAGTCTAAACTGTGGAGAATGTAAGGTATTTAGCTCTGACCTTGCCCATACCTGAATGGATCTCACTCTTCCTCTCACCTCCATCCCCCCCCCTCCCCTCCAATCCAATCTTGTTTATAGTCCCGCCGATCACAGAGGTTTAAGTCTCAGAATAAAACTGTATCTCCTTCAGTGCCATAGAAATGGTTGTCAAACTATCTTTTTTTCAATTACAGACTCTCTCTCTCTCTCTCTCTCTCTCTCACTCACACACACACACACACACACACACACACACACACACACACACACACACACACACACACACACACACACACACACACACATTTCTAAGTAACTTTATCAAAGAGTCCTTGTCATTCACTTCTTGTCATTCATAGCCCAGCTGACTATCAAAACACTAATAAGGCTCACATCATATAACATACATGCACGCAAACATGTCCCCCCCCCCCCCCTCCCCAACACTATCTTTCATTCTTGTAAAATCTGTCGACATACATAGAAACAGAAACAGAAAAAAAAGTGATCACTATGAATAGATAAACCAAACAAAACAGACTGCTAAACCATGCGTTTCATGCTGAACAAAGCCATGGTTGGTTTGACCAGAGAGTTATCTGTCCATCAGCAGAAAGAAGTGATCTCCCTTGCCAACAGTGGTGTCTCTGTACACATCACCATGAAGGTCAGGGTTTGGAACCGTCGTCCATCCCAGACACTGTACACAACAGAGCGCAGAGGGGCCTCAGTCTGGACTCCCAGCCTCGCCTCACTCACACCAGGGCTTGCGTCGGTCACACAGCTAGTCTCTCTCTCTCTCTTTCTCTCTCTTGTATTGCAGTCCCCAGCCTGAGGACACATCATAATGAATCCATCACTTCTCCTTCTTTGTTGAACACTCAGCCAGCAACTCTTGCTGTCTATCATACACATGAAAACACATTGCATTGACGTAAGCGCCCGACAAGTCAGAATGAATCCATGACTAAACATGCACAAATGGGTCGTGGGTCTCTACAATGATTTGGTTAGATTTTTTTTTTCTATGAGTTCCTTGGCTTTAACTTGAAAGGTTCACCACTGATGAGATTTTCTTTATTTAGTGGCACCACACAAAATCAGATATTGAGATCCAGATATCCAGAATAATCTAGAAGCACTTACACCCCTCTCTTGTCGTTATTTGTTGGCATACACTGCAATGTGTATGGTATGCATGGATGCAGGCGGTTTCTGTGTGCACAAACTCATAATTATTTATACACACTT
>CM060334.1:8608115-8618115 GCA_030674155.1 Stramonita haemastoma
ACGTAACACCACACATGAAGTATTACTGTATTATATCTAACACAATATAGAGCATAACTGTATCGTATCTATTGTACACATCACATGTAACACCACAATATGGAGCATTACTGTACTGTATTGTACACATCACATGTAACACCACAATATGAAGCTGTACTGTACTGTATTGTACACATCACATGTAACACCACAATATGGAGCATTACTGTATCATATCTATTGCACACATCACACGCAACACCACAATATGGAGCAATACTGTATCATATCTATTGCACACATTACACATAACACCACAATATATATTATATAGAACCATACTGTATTGAATCACATCTACTGCACACATCACATGTAACACTGATGGGATAGCCTAATGGTCAGAGCACTGCGCTCGCAATCTGACGACCCGAATTTGATTCCCGTTCAAGGGGATTTTTCCCTGGAGTTAACATCTGTGCAGACTCCACTCTCCCGAAAGTCCTTCAGATGAGACTATAAACCAAGGTCCTGTGTGCGAATGCACGCAGAATGTTAAATTGTGCACACGTTAAATCCTGTTCTGCTTTTCGTAAGAGTAGGCCATCATGTGCCGGTGGGAACAGATGACAAGATTTACAAAACAGCACACACAGGGGGACTGGAGGTAAAAAAGCACACGAGTGCTTATTCCACTATCCTCGATATAAAAGAATAAAATAAATAAATAAATAAAAAAAATTAAAAGACCGGCAGTCCTGACCACCACCAGCGGACTGAATTCAGGGTGCGCAGCAGGAACACCTGTACGCACCTGCCAGAAGAGGAAGGCCAGGGCACGCTCGTTAGCGTTGAGGGTGGCTTCCCTCAGCAGGGAGAAGAGCCAGCGTTTGAGGGTGAGGCAGGTGGCAGTGGCCGTGCTGTAGTTCTGGATGTAGATGTTGTGGGGCAGCTCGTGAGGCTGCAGACGCCGCTCTGTGAACAACAACAACACCAAACCAATAACACAAAACATCTTGCGCACACATTAAATCCTCTTTCACTTCTCGTAAGAGAAGGCCATTGTGTGCCGGTGGGAACAGATGAAACGATTTACAAAAACTGCATACACATTGGGACTGGATGTAAAAAAGTGTGTGTGTGTGTGTGTGTGTGTGTGTGTGTGTGTGTCTGTGTGTGTGTGTGATTAATTTACATGTACATGAATGAATGTACGTACATGCATGTCTCTGTCTATGCATGTTCGTATGAACACATGCATGAAAACATTTATGTGTGCATTAATTTACAAAAGCATGAATTTCTCTATGAGATAATAAAGTATTTTTTTAATTTCCTTTTTTGAATTTAAAAAGCACATGATTGCTTATTCCATTATCCTCGATATAAAAGAACAAAATAAAATAAAATAAAAAATAACCTTTTATATGTACTGATATGCAAATCTCAAGGAAATAGTTATCAATGGTGCGTGTGTGTGGGAACTATGTTGAAAAATCGAAAGGTTTCGTCAATGGCTTCTGCCTGTCATTAATGCACACATATATTTTTTCGTGCATGTATTCATAGAAACATGCATACACAGAGACATGCATACATTACGTACATTCATGCATTCATACAAGGGCACGTAAATTAATCTCACACACACACACACACACACACACACACACACACACACACACACACACATGTGCATATATGTTTACAAATACAGATCCCCCCCCCCCCAATCACCAACCCCTTGTCTTCAAATCAACACCACTGCACATCTCCAATGCACCCACACATACATATACACCCATTCCCAGTTTTCCTCGTCTAATAAAACAAATTGTGATGAGACATTAAATGAAACTGAAAACACACAACACACACACTCATACGCATGCACGCACGCACGCACGCATGCACGCACGCACGCACGCACGCACGCACGCACACACACACACACACACACACATCCTGTTCCGCTTTTCCTAAGAAAAGGCCATTATGTGCCAGTGGGAACAGATGACAAAATTCACAAAACTGCATATACACGGGGACTGGATGTAAAAACGCACATGAGTGCTTATTCCATTATCCTCAATATAAAAGAATAAACACACACACACACACACACACACACACACACGTCACTGACCAAAGTTGTACTCCACCGTCTCAAAGAGGTAGAAGTACTGTACTGCATCCCCCAGGCCCACTTTGGCTGCCACGGCCTGTCAACACACATCACACCCACCTGTCTGTCTGTCTGTCTGCCCCAAGCCAACACTGTGACCACTTAGTGATCATGGAAACCAACTGCCAAGACCTACATTAACATGTTTGTTGTCAGGCTTTAAAATATTTATGTTGAGATTGTCTTCAGCCAGAACAAGCTTTGTAAAACAGCCTGTATTCTCTTTCAAACTAGATCTAAAAAATCCTCTGAAGGTGGAATATGGGTGCCTGTATGTTGAGGTACTTGAAAATGGTCTTTCACTATTTCTCATCCAGTCTCACAGTGTATTAACAGGTGGGATAAGTGAGACAGTGTATATTCTGGGTGACTCCCAGGGTGTTAATTAAGCTGCGAAATGCCCGGCAACAACAACAATAACAAAAGCCTGTCAGAGTGAGCAGCTGCTCATGACCATGAAATGTTTTATCTAGATCTTGACATGTTCCAATTTCTGAGATCTTAAGAAATGTTGGCTATTCATATGTAAATGCATAGGTGTGTGCATATGTGTATATATATGTGTGTGTGCATGGTGTGTGTGTGTGTGTGTGTGTGTGTGTGTGTGTGTGTGTTGTGTGCGTGCGTGCGTGCGTGCGTGCGTGCGTGCGTGCGTGCGTGCATGCGTGCGCACACGCATGAGTGTACTATAAAAGTGCTATGCCTGAGTGCTCACATATGCCAGAACAAAAGAAAAAACGGGACTGACGATAATGATAAAACATTCCCAAAAGCTTTGTGGCAGTTGTAAACAGGTAAAAGGTCACTGACCCTGTAGACGGTGTCGGTGTTGTCGTTGCGGTTGATGGTCACCACACAGATGGTCCTGTCCGGCAACAACACCTTCAGCTCCACCTCTCCGTCCTGCAACACACACCCCCTCCATGCAGTTCTCCACATATATACACATTATGAGAGAGAGAGAGAGAGAGAGAGAGAGAGAGAGAGAGAGAGAGAGAGAGAGAGAGAGAGAGAGAGAGAGAGAGGAGAGAAGAGAGAAGACAGACAGACAGACAGACAGAGAGACAGAGAGACAGAGAGACACAGAGAGAGAGAGAAAAGAAGTAAAACATATAGCGAAAGTAAAACAACCAGCATATATGGTTCCCCAATATTTCGGCTTTCGCCTTCCTCAGGGGTGTTTATTGCGATAACGTGATGGTATGACATCAATTTTGATTAACGTCATTGTGAAACTTTGTTTTGATATTTTTACAAACTTTTGTTTTGACATACTTAAATGTCATACTGAGACATCAGACACACTATATATATATATATATTACATACCAATTTCACAACAACAAAGTATTCAGTACAGACAGACAGAAAGAGAGGGAGGCAAGGAGAGGTCAGAGACATACAGAGACAAACACACAAACAGAAAGGGGGGGGAAGCAAAGAGAGATACAGCTCAGACAAAAACAGACAGAAAGGTAAGGGAGACAAAGAAAAGATACAGAGAACACACACAGACAGACAGAAACAAAGTTTAAAAAAGTACACTTTAGTTTTGTTATTGTTTCAAATAATACATCCCGGTTCTGAACATTTCATTCCATTCAACCACTCATATTCAAAGCCCAGTTGGCTACATTTGGTTCATATCAGGGATTAGAAAAAAACAACAAAAACAAACAACCAAACCCAAAACCTCCTCTCCCATTCATCAGACATTTCTCAATTTTCGTTCAATATTACCATACCTTCTTCGTCATCACCACCAAGTGTCTTAACCCTCTTAGTCCCCTGCCGGGACTGAATAATTATACCCCTCCCCCCCTAAGTCCTGAACCAGGTTTTACACACAGTAGATTTCCATCACGCTGTGACCATCACTAATTGCTACCACATGTCAAAACTCTATCAGGCTAAAAGAAGGAACCCTGTTGAGAGTCTGGAAGTAATTATAGCTGCTGGTATGTACTTAGAAAGAGGAAAAGGCAAGGAGCATGTGTGCCTGACCTGATTCCGTGATGGAACGGAAATCTAGGGGCAGTGAGTGTTCAGAGACACGAATGCAAGAGGGTTAACTGTTGAGGGGGAAAAGAAAAAAGCAAAAAGAGCGACTTACATCCTCCATGTCCCCTGCTGCCAGGAAGTCCTGCATCATGTCACTCTCCCCTATAACACGGACCGCACACACTGCACACAGACAGACACAGAGTCATCAGTGGCCTTAGGAAAAACTCTCTCTCTCTCTATCTATCTCTCTCTCTCTCTCTCTCTCTCTCTCTCTCTCTCTCTCTCTCTCTCTCTCTCTCTCTCTTTCTCTCTCTCTCTCCTCTCGCACACGTTAAATCCTGTTCTGCTTTTCGTAAGAGTAGGCCATCGTGTGCCGTGGAAACAGATGACATTTACAAAATTGCATACACACGGGACTGGATGTAAAAAGCACAAGAGTGCTTATTCCATTATCCTCGATATAAAAGAATAAATCAAATCAAATCAAATCTCTCTCTCTCTCTCTCTCTCTCTCTCTCTATCTCTATCTATCCCTTAGTCTGGCGACCACGGGGGCACCCCTGAAGACTTTACAACCAGTTCCCTCCATTCCTCTCTCTGTTCTGCTTTTCTCAGGTTTTGTTCAGTTCTAGGCCTGTCCATTCGCTGATGTTGCTCTCCCATCTCTTCCTTGGTCTGCCTCTTTTTCTTCCTCCTTGGACAGTGCCTTGCAACATTGTTTTTGCTAGTCCACGCACACGCACACACACACACACACACACTCTCCCCACAAGTCCAGATGAGACTATAAACCAGGCCCCGTGTGTGAACGCACGCAGAACATCTTGCGCACAATGTTAAATCCTGTTCCGCTTTTCGTAAAAGTAGGCCATCGTGTGCCGGTGGGAACAGACGACATTTACAAAACTGCATACACACGGGGACTGGACATAAAAAAGCACAAGAGTGCTTATTCCATTATCCTCCATATAAAATAATAAAATAAACAAAAAAAACCCACACAGCCAGAGGTTGCATTTCTCACTTTCATCTAAAATAATATCTAAGTAAAAGAATGTGGGTAATGTTTTCAGTTATAAAAAAGCACATAAAGCATGTATGATGAATAACTGAAAAAGGCAAACTTGTACATTACTGAACAACACACAACTTCCGGCAAAACACAGGCTAAAGAAAAGGTGAAAGCAGCACCACTACACAGACAACTCACCTTTTTCCAAGTACTGCTCTAATCCTCTTCGACGCTGGTCTAACTGCTGTTCTGACAACTGGAAGATCTTTTTGCCAGGAAGTTTAGGAAACGTGAAGTCAGGGAATTCCCGTTTCAAGTTCTGATGGAGATTGTCAAATTCACGGTAGCGCCGAGAACACAAATGCCTCCCGGCCATATAAATGTTGAAAACCTGTAAGTGAGAGAGAGACCGAAACTTTGAAAAAATGATACAAAAGCATACACAGAGAAAGTTATTTTAAGTACTTTTTCAACAACAAAGGCAAACATCACGTCCTTTTATCAGTCAAAATTCACACAAAACAAACATTACATTCAAAGTCTGTGTGCAATTTCTGATTTATAAATGATTCACTTACCACATATCACCCTCCTCCATTCTACACATAAAGGTCTATTTATCACATATTACCCTCCTCCATTCTACACATAAAGGTCTATTTATCACATATTACCCTCCTCCATTCTACACATAAAGGTCCATCTATCACATATCACTCTCAACAATTCTCCACATAAAGGTCCATCTATCACATATCACTCTCCCTCATTCTCCACATAAAGGTCCATCTATCACATATCACTCTCCCTCATTCTCCACATAAAGGTCCATCTATCACATATCACTCTCCCTCATTCTCCACATAAAAGTCCATCTCCCTCATTCTCCACATAAAGGTCCATTTCTGACATATCACTCTCCCCGATTCTCCACATAAAGGTCCATCTATCACATATCATTCTCCCCCATTCTCCATATTTATATCATGGTTCACTCACCACACTGTGCTTCCCACATTCTCTCACTATGGTCCAATTACCACATATCCTTCTGCCCCATTCTCCACACAAAGGTTCACTTACCACATATTATCCACCCTCATTCTCCATATCATGGTCTAATTACCACATAGTGCTCCTCACTATTTTCCACATGATGGTCCATTTACCACATATCTTTCTCCCCATTCTCCACATAACAGTCTTATTACTACAGATCACTCTCACCCATTCTCAAAAAAAAGTCCAATTACCTATCTATCTACCAGTCTCCCCATAAGGGTCAATCTACCACATTGTATCACTCTCCCCACATAACGATCTCCCCCATTCTCCACATGATGTGTGACTTACCACATACTGACATAGTGGCTGACACATCCAAACCTAAGTTTTCTCCTTCTCCTTCCGCTTCCATCTCTTACCTGTCCCTGCCTTCAACATCCACCTGCCAAAGTGCATAACGTTTGTAGGTGTGTGTGCCCCCGCGCACACGCGTGTGCTTGCGTGCGTGCGTGTGTATGTGTGTACATTCGAATTTGTTAAAACTGTAAATTGTTGTTAATTGTGTGTTGTGTTGGTCGAATGCAAGCACTTTGATTTGTTTTTGCAAGATATAGCGCTATACAAATTCCATGTATTATTATTATTATTATTATAGCGATCTCCCCCATTCTCCACATAACGTGTGACTTACCACATAACAATCTCCCCCATTCTCCACATGATGTGTGACTTACCACATAGCGATCTCCCCATTCTCCACATGATGTGTGACTTACCACATAGCGATCTCCCCCATTCTCCACATGATGTGTGACTTACCACATAACAATCTCCCCCATTCTCCACATGTGTGACTTACCACATAGCGATCTCCCCCATTCTCCACATGATGTGTGACTTACCACATAGCAATCTCCCACATGTGTGACTTACCACATAGCGATCTCCCCACATGTGTGACTTACCACATAGCGATCTCCCCCATTCTCCACATAGTGGTAGTCAGGACAGAAATGGGCAGGGAGCGGCGTTCCGAGTAGTCAATGTAGGGACCAGAGGAATCGTCACTGGGCTCCAACTTCTCTGCCAGTTGGTCGGGCACTGATATCACTGGAACATTATTTTTATACAATTTTATGTTGTAATCAAACAGCTTTACTTTTCTCAAAGTATATCATTTGCTGGGCATTGCACGGCCAAATTTTCTGATATATCTATTTTCTTTTATTGTTGCCCTGCTAAAACTGTAGAAAAGCAAAAAGCATTCTGTATGATATCAATCATTATAATATGATTTAACCTAGTAAATGATATTGTTAATAGAACATTTTCACAGCTATGCAGTGCTATGCGATTCATGACAAGACAACAGTTCCACACTTCATCTTAATAATTCAAGAACATACTTGTACTCCTTAGCCAGCTGACCACAAATCTGTTTCATTCCAAAAATCACATTAAAAACATAAATAAAACAATCCACTCTGTAAAACTCAAGAACAAAACCAACTATTCACAAAAAAACAAAGACCCCACTGATTCTACCAGTACCACAGCTGTAAAGCAACCAAATAACAGGCATTACACACACACACACACACACACACACACACACACACACACACACACACACACACACACACACACATATCACTTTATCAGTTTATGAGGAAGGATGTAAAATTGAAGACCACTACTACACACCCACACCAACAAATCAAGGTCCACTTCAAATTCTGCAAAACTGATACCCCAAACAATTGAAAGATGTAACACTACATATGTCATAATAGCCCATATATATGTATACATTGAACGTATACATGTATGTTGTACATAAACCATCTTATCACACTTAGACTTAAAAAAACACCAACTTCCATTTCAAAGTCAGGTAAATTAAATAACAAGTCACTTAACAGATAATAATCCCAAAATTTTAGACACTCCAGATGGCATACCTCAATATTTTACTACATTCATTATTCTATTCCTTAAAATCAGGTTATAATGCTGATGACTCTCAGCGATTTTGCTCAAGATAAATTTCTCATCCCCAAGGGCCAGATTATTAAGTATTTAAAAAGACAGTAAACACTAAAACAAATGTAAAATTAAAAGTAATCATTCAAAATATCATGAATACAATTAACACTGTGGAATGGATGTATATTATTGTAACAGAGCGGACATGTGTGATGTCCCATCTCTGCACAAACCTCGGGAACACGGCACAGCTAGTCAGTTTAGAATTAAGTTAAAGTCTGTCCCGAGCCTAAGGCTCATCAGGCCGGTGCTTATCCCGGTTTCTGTGGCGCTAAGCGACTGAGAGTCATAGACTCCCCCCTGGATAGGACGCCAGTCTATCGCAGGGTTAACCCCCCAACACAAGGTTGGTACCCCTTTTACACCTGGGTGGGTGAGAAAATAGCCGTAAAGTGCCTTTTCCAAGGGCACAACGCCATAGCCGACAGCTGGGATCGAACCCGCAACCTTTAGATTACGAGTCCAACGCCCTAACCACTCGACTACCGCGGCGGCAGTTTAGAATGTGACCTCTAAAAAAAGAGGTTGCATAAATATACATTTCACCGTGAAGGCGAAGTGCATGCAACGAAGGGTTTTCGACCACTACCCAAGGAATCAGAGCATCGACAATTCACAGGTGTGTCTCTAAATAGAAACACGACGCTGCGAATGCGCGCTCCGTTCACATGGGAGATAATCTAATTACCGCCCCATCACATCCACCACCGGCCAACTTGTACCGCGTCCCGAGGTACGCTACCTGGCCAGCATATTTGATACTGTCCAGTAGCCCCTAAAACTGCTAACTACAAAAATAATAATCCTACACGGTCTTTACACCCAATCCGAAGGTAGGCTACCTGTTGCATATTTGATGCTGAAAACCAGTAGCCCCGACAACGGTTATCTACAAAACACTATTCCTATCTACTTGGTCTTGGATCCCACTTCTGACACCATTTGTAACAGAGCGGACATGTGTGAATGTGGCCCTCTCGAAAGAGGCTGCATAAATACACATTTTACCGCTAAGGGCAAAGTGCATGCAGAGGTCGGCTTTCGACCACACCCCCAACGATACAGAATGTCGCACAATCCACAGTGTGGGTCCAAACGTTACACCCACGACGCTGCGATCGCAGTTCCGATCGCAAGGGAAGTAATCTAATTACCGCCCTGCCACATCCACCCCCGCTGACTTTGTGCCCGTCCCGAGGCACAGTGGGTACTGACCAGCGTATTTGACGCTCAAATCAGTAGCCCTAAGTTCTTTCCATCCTGCTCGCAGCGCCACTTTGTAACAGAGCGCAGATATTTGATCTGCCGCGACTCTGTACAACTTCTCGGCGACGACAGCACGGTCAGACAGTGGGAATGTGGCCTCTAAAAAGAGGCTTATAAATACTACATTTACCGCTACGGCAAAGTGCATGCAGAGACGGCTTTCGACCACCACCCCAACGATACAGAACGTCGTACAATTCACAGGTTGGATCCAAACGTTTTACCCACGACGCTGCGATTGGTAGTTCCGATCGCAAGGAAGTAATCTAATTACCCAGCCCTGCCACATCCACCACCGCCGACTTTGTGCCGCGTCCCGAGGCACAGTGGGTACTGACCAGCGTATTTGAACGCTCAGATCAGTAGACCCAAGTTCTTTCCATCCTGTCGGCGACGCCACTTTGTAACAGAGTGCAGATATTTGATCTGCCGCGACTCTGTACAACTTCTCGGCAACGACAGCACGGTCAGACAGTGGGAATGTGGCCTCTAAAAAGAGG
>CM060334.1:8620615-8623115 GCA_030674155.1 Stramonita haemastoma
CATGCACGGGTCAGCAACTGTCACCTTGTGTAGCAGTTGTTGTTAGTTTGCAATAGCCTAACCATGAAAATTTATCAACACATGACACAGCGCAAGGCTCTGGTCGCCAGCTGCGGTCAGTTAACTCGGTACAGAGTTCCACAGGTCCAGACAACTGTGTCGGTGGGTCTCACAAGTAATGCAACAAGGCCAAAACGTCACTGACTAAAAACGATGTTGAAATGGAATGACTGTAGTTAACCATTTCTGTTTGCAGTAGTCCTGATTAAAATAATATTCAACGATCGGTCATTACATAAAACTCACACTTCCAAGATCCGATCCCCCTTCCGAATGCCAGCCTTCTGAGCTGCTCCGCCCTCCAGTACAGCACTGACATGTTGTAAAGGTGCATACAGAATTCCATTGATAGATTTCAGCACACCTCCTTCATGAATCTGGCCACGGACATTGAATCCAAACCCTGTAGCAGTCTTTGTTATTGTCACTATCCGTGGACCTGCCTCTGCGTTGTGTTTTTCCGAAGGGGAGGGAGTACTATCTTCATCGCTGTCCGCCATGGTTAGTCACGTGACGTCCAGACACCTTTTAGCGATTCGATTACCGCCCCTCTCTCTCTCTCTCTCCCACAGCCCACTTTAACACCAACACCACCACCTCTCTCTCTCTCTCTCTCTCTCTCTCTCTCTCTCTCTCTCTCTCTCTCTCTCCACACACACACACACACACACACACACACACACACACACACACACACACACGCACAAATAATAATCGATAACCCTTGTTCAAATTACACTCTGTGAAAGACAAAAAACAAAAACAAAAAACAAAAAAAGCAGATGTAGACCTACACATTTCAGAATTTTGGGCTAAGTTGGGTTTGCAGCTATTGTGTATGGTTCGTTAAATGGGCTGGTTGTTTTTGGTTGCAAGTTGTGTTACTTTGTTCTTGTCCTACGAAGGTGTCTGCAGAGCATCCACATCTGCAACAAGAGAAAACCAAAAACAATTACATATTAACTATGTTTTCCTCCATTACTATTTCCTCAAATATGTGTGTGGTGTTAATCTATATTATATATATATATATATATATTATATTATATATATTATTATATTATATATTATATAATGTAACATACATTAATAAAACATATATATATAACATATATAATATATATGTGTAGTGTGTTGTGTTGTGTGTAGTGTGTGTGTGTGTCATTTCTTTATATGGAACTTGACAACTGACTCTAGTACCTAACTGTTCCTGCATTAGGCCTACATCAAGCTTGGTAGTCCCGCATGCTGCTGCCTATTCTGTAAATGACGTCAGTCAATTAGCCTTAGCCTGCTACTGCCTTCTAGGCTACACCTGTTTCTTCCTATCAGTTCTCCATCAACAGCATGGGTTTCTTCTTAGTCATCGGGGCACCGTACTGACTGGAAGATGAGGGTTCACAAAACTCCTCTAGGCTGTTTATGTCGGTTGTGTGCCCAAACCACAATTTGAGAAGAACCTTTGCGACTAAATTCTGGATTTTTCGGAAGGGTTTTTCTGCTAAAGTGCAATGTTGCCTGCCCTGTGTTTTCCTTTTGTTTGTTTTCGCCCCGCAACTCTTCCCAAGGTGATCGCCGTTCCCGAAACTGAAAATAGTGGTGCCATTTCTGTCACTCATGGACAGTCGTGGCTAGTCTTGTAATGTGACCAAACCAGCATAGTTTTCTTCTTATTTTTAACCATGGGCCCGTGAATCTAATGGTTGACACACTGACGTCAGGAGCTCTTCCTGTGGGGTAATAGGCCCTAGTCCTATGAACTTTGGTACCAGCTAGGCCTATGTAATCTACGGATAACTTAGTAAAGTGTATTTATAGGGGGAGGGGGATAGGGAATCGCAGGCGAGCATGTGGCAGGCCAGATTGCAGGCGTTTGCGCCTTGCGCGCCGTGCGTGCGTGTGTGTGTGCGTGCGCGCGCGCGGCTGCGTGCGTGTGTGCGTGGCGCGCACGCGTGCGTGCGTGGTGTGTGTGTGTGTGCGTGCGCGCGTGCGGGTGTGCGCGCACGCGCGCACTGTAATACTATGGCACCATGAAAGCATTTCGGCTCAGGCATGCCCTGTTATACATGCATGGGCAGAAGTGAGGCAATGTGCTTGTAGACGCGTGCATGATTGTATTCATCAGCATCTTTGATAGCTGGAGGCAGGCTAATCCAACAGCCATCGATCAGCTTCCTATCCTACCATCTTATCTTCCGCGCTTCACTTCGCCGCTGGGGAGCGCTGCAGAAGGAATGCATGAATCGAAAATGTGTGGAGCGGTGGTCGAGAATGAACGCACCCGTCTGGAAAGCTCCAAAACCTGGGGGTTGAATCTTCTGCAAAGCTGGTGGTTGCCCTTCCATTAGTAAACAGACCATGATCGCTGGTGTGGGCCTTTCAGATAGGACGATAAATCAATGTTTACTGTGCAGCTAAAGTCAGTTTGGCGTGCGTAATG
>CM060334.1:8628115-8663115 GCA_030674155.1 Stramonita haemastoma
CACACACACACACACACACACACACACACACACACATGCACGCACGAGGCTCGCGCGCGCGCGCGCGCACGCATGCACGCACGCACAGAATTGTTCTGAGTAAGAGAATCATGTGTGTGTGTGTGTGTGTGTGTGTGTGTGTGTGTGTGTGTGTGTGTGTGTGTGTGTGTGTGTTCCCTCCTAAAAACTGTTTGTTCCTTATCAAATACTTTCTGTTATTTTGTCTCAGTGGATGATAATTTATCACATCTCTTAAGTGTGTATTTTTTCATTTTCTTTTGTTTTAAGGATAATGGAATGTGTGTGTGTGTGTGTGTGCGTGTGTGTGTGTGTGTGTGTGTGTGTGTGTGTGTGTGTGTGTGTGTGTGTGTGTGTGCGCGCACACATTCGTACACTCGCATGCACACAAACACAGACACATGCACATGCATGATCACACAAATACACTTTTAAAAAAATTAAATAGTTGTTGCACGTGGATATGTTAACAGTAAAATTGTGTGCTGTCATCTTTTTTTTTTTTTTTTAATATTGAATAAAATTTTTAGATGTGGTTTGGCAACAGAGCTTTTTTCCAGTCACCCTTTAGTCTTTACCTGTATCAGTGTTTGTTTTATGATTGTAAAGAATATATTGGATTCTTTAGCTTGAAGCTTTTTCATGATTGTTCACATTTTTATTTGATACTGTTCTGATTGTCTCATAGTCACATATTTGATTGATGTGATTGTGATTGTCACATATTGATGTTGTCTTGTCATATTATATAATGATTTTGCTTTTTACAGACAACGCCATGGGTATGATATGATTTAATTGAACAAAATTGTATTAAGTAAAACCCTTTTAGCTTGTCAACCCTTACTCTTGTTCCTCCATCCCTTTGTTTAGACCCATAGTATTTTTCTTGATAGTCCAATTTTACTTTATTGTTTATCATTATTAGTACTTATGCAGGGAGCCATTTATTTGTATCATGAATGCCATTATGCCATGATTATGGCTTCTGAATCTGCATTGCTTTATCTTTTTCTTTATTCTGTTTTACTGTTTATGCTATCATTTGCAGAGAAAAAACCACTTTAGTTGTAAACAAACTATAAAACCCCTTACTTTTTCTTCTAAAGGATAATATGTAAATGTCGTTGATATAAAACATTTGATGATCCAAGTGTTCAACATTGCAAAAGTGTATTCAGTCAAGTTTGTTTGTTTGTTTGTTTATATGTTTTTTTGGGGGGTGTCTTTTTGTTTGTTTGATTGCTTGCTTTTTGGTTGACTGGTTGGTTGATGTCAGTATTTTCAGATTTTTGCTTCCAATATATTCAGGCTGTAAAAGTCCCCACACTTTTGCTTCATCCCAGAAAGGCATTTTCAATTAGAAAATTAATGTTTATGAACTCAGTTATTACTTATTGGTAACATGATTAGTGATTTTATTTTATCTTTAACATTTGCTTGCTTTTGTTGTGCCACCAGTAGATATCAGTTTTGCTTAGAGAAACCCTACCATTCATAGAAAATCAAATACAAAGCAGAATAAAATACCAGTGTAGATAGTTTTCATGTTGATGGTCGTATAACCGTAGTCTGTATAAAATGCTGTCTCAGTGATGCATAAAACAGAAGGGAAAGGCAGTTCACCTGGTAAACATTGTTCCTTCTTGTGTTGACTTATTTTGTTGGTACCTTGTTTACTGCAGTCAGCTTTGATGCATGGGTGCTGGGTTGGTTGCATGATGTGGGATGCTTGTAATGAGAGCAGTTGAAGAAGGAGCAAGAGATGTATGTTTTTCTCAAATGGGGCTTCATACTTTCTTTTTTTAAAAGTCTGACAAAAAATAGTCTCCTGCAAATTTAAATTTAATCATTCAAAGCAGGTGTCAACATTTTCTAAAAAATCTTCATAGTGACTGTGTGAGTGAACCAAAAGAACTACTTTAAACAGATGTATTCAAACCATGCAAGGAGACTCAAAGACACAGTGTTTGATGGTGAGGATGATCACAGTCAGCTTGCAGGAGACTGTTTTTCTGTTAGTGGAAGGGGGGTAGATTCAGGTCACTTTTTCTGCACAAGGTCTCTGCTTGCATTTGTATCAGACTACGGCATTTGTATTGAAGCATGTTGTGTCATGTTTGTGGACTGTATCACAGGATGTGTTCATGGCATGATTTTCATTTCTTAAAGGAGTCCAGAGGTCTGTGTAAGGGAAGAGGTATTATGTATTTAGTTAGTTACTTATAAATACATATTGTACATGTATTGAATTATTTGTTTCACTTTTTCATTTATCTGGTAGAAGTTTGTTTGTGTGTTGTATTCTTTTTGTTTGACATTCATGTGTTTGTTGATTCAGTTATTTGTATGTTAAGTTTGTTTTCATTTGTTTATTTATTTAAAAAAAAAAGAGATCCTTTATGACAATCCCAGAGTCAATTACACCTTTGAGACACAGACGCCTGCAGTGTTGGTCAACTGATGTGAGCACCCCTCACACAATGGCAAATTTAATGAAAGAAGATAATGCCCAACCATCATCTTCCTCCTCTATTCCACTGTGTCAGCAGCCCTTTCAACTGTGGGGAGGAGCCAGCTGCAGCCTAAAAAGTCTGTTCTCTGATGGGACTGGAACTCCTCACCCCCACAGCTGGCTGGCTTGACCTGGGATTTCTTAATACTCTGACAGCTCAGACAGCAACGGTTGTCTGTCATATGAGCAAAAATGTGTCATGCTGCCATTAAGCACCTGACCAGTCAGGCCTGGTGCTTCCCACTTAAGCATAAGAAAAAATTGTTATTTTTTAAGTCTTCATGGAAAAAAGGCATGAAATGGACCAAGAAGGGGAAGATAGACAAAGAGGAGGTGACAGGAAGAAAAGGAACAAGGCAGAAACAAAGAGAGTGATAGAAAAGAGGAAATTTCTAGTACAGAATTTCCAGAATGTGGGGATGCTAATTGTACTGACAGGCATACGGCATCCCCACGAGAATAATTTCTATGCTCCTCCACAGTGGCTGGTTTCTGTTTGTTTGATTCTTTGATCCGTTTCTTGTTAAAATGTTGTCTATCATTGAACTGTTTTTTTTTAAATATTTGTTTAGTATTCATATGTTAGATCAGTTTGTGTGCTTGTTTTTTGTTTGTTTATTTCTTTGTTTCTTTCTTCATTCAAATCCAGATTTGCTGTTAATTTGCAAATAGAATTATTCCTATCGCTGGCTGTCTGGAGAATTTAATTCCAAATTTGATTTTCTTTGTTTGTTTACTCATTTATGATGTGAGTTTAAAAAATTCATTCAACATTTTGGTGAGAGGATGGGTTAGGGGGGAGGGGGGGGGGGTATAAAAAGCCTTGAAATTAGACTGCTTTAGCTCAGAGAGTGGGAAAACATGTCAGTATGTATTGCTTTATTTTTATTTCACCATTTTACACAGTTGTAGTTTATAGATAAGGTAGTCATTTCCTTTAGTTTTGGAACTCTACCAACTGTCACGTATCATATCTTACTCTTCATAGCATCATGTTAGTAGGTGTGAGAAAAGGAGGAGGAGGAGGCATGAGAGAGAGAGAGAGAGAGAGAGAGAGAGAGAGAGAGAAGAGAGAGAGAGAGAGAGAGAGAGAGAGAGAGAGAGAGAGAGAGTATATTCTATATCCCAGTTGATTTTGATTATAATTTTTTTATTTTTTTATTGGTGTATTCATTTTCACGGTGTGACATCAGAGTGAATTTGTTGCTTAGAGCTTTTGTGTTGTTACCTTCTGTTGTTTGGCATTATTTTTTTTTTTTTTTTTTTTATATCAAGGATAATGGAATAAGCAATGCATTAGGCCTATCTACCCTGTTGTTGTGTGTGGCAAAATAAAGTTTTGAAAACTGCATGCAGACTGGTGTCATGTTCAGACATCATCCCGGATATTGGAATGCAGCTACCTTAAGGGTGGGCAGAAATGGTTGCAAACACAAAGTCTGACCATTATTGAACCTTGCGGCTCTAGACAAGGGATAAAAACAAGCAAAAAGTAAATGTTTTTTATACCTTACTTGTGCTATGGATGTATTAGTTTTATTTTGTGGCTCTTGTTGCTGGTTCTGTATATTTCTGTTTTATTCAGAAACTTCTCAGTAGAAAAAAAAGAGAAACTTCTCAGTAAATAACAAAAAGAAAGGTATTTTGTGCATGGCTATTTCTGTCTCTCTCTCTCTCTCTCTCTCTCCCCCCCCCCCTCCCCCACCCCTTTTCTGTTTTATTCAAACGTCATGAATATGAGCATTTGGAAATATGACCTACTGGTTGTCTTTTGCTTTTAAGCTTTTTTGTCTTCTCTTTTTTATGTGTATGCTCAGTATTTTTTATATATTGCTTGAATGTTAGGAATTTAGAAAAAACAACCAGTGTGTTGTGTGTGTGTGTGTGTGTGTGTGTGTGTGTGTGTGTGTGTGTGTGTGTGTGTGTGTGTTGTGGTGTGTTGTGTGTGCATGAGTGTGTTCATCTGTATGTGAGTATATCTATATTTCTTTAAATTAAATCTTTATATATTACATAATATTGGGTGTGTGTGTGTGTGTGTGTGTGTGTGTGTGTGTGTGTGTGTGTGTGTGTGTGTGTGTGTGTGTGTTGTGTGCATGAGTGTGTTCATCTGTATGTGAGTATATCTATAATTTCTTTAAATTAAATCTTTATATATTACATAATATTGGGTGTGTGTGTGTGTGTGTGTGTGTGTGTGTGTGTGTGTGTGTGTGTGTGTGTGTGTGTGTGTGTGTGTGTGTGTTTGCATGAAAAAAGACATGATCTGCATATTTTACCCCCTCTGAAAATGGTGGCGAAGGATTTAAATTGGACTTTATTTGATTCCTTTGGTCAAGTAAGTGCTCTAACTAGCAAACATTCCATGTCTTTTGATACAGATTCCTATTGCACATAAGAACAAAACTTCTTGTCTAAAGTAAAAAAAAACATAAACTCAGAAACTGTGATTGCTATAATGTAGGTATGTGTTTTAGTTCATTTTTTATGTTTTGTGTTGTTGTTGTCAAAGAAATCTATATAGCTGTTCATGATATTACGACTATGTTATTGTTTGCATCACAATTAAAAAAAAAAAGAAATGACTTTAATGGGGAATGCTCTTTTTCTTTTCAGGATGATGAAGCGTTGGCGTTGAAGCTTTCTCTCGCAGACAAGTATGTCGGTTTCATGAATGTGTTGTTTTGTACTTTTTTCTGTTTTCATACATGACTATGTTTGTGTATTTCTGTGTTGATTTTAGTAATAAGATTGGTTCAATATAAAATAATATACTTAGTGTGTGTTTCTGAAAAAACACAAAACTAAAACAAAAAGTTTCTACCGAAAAGAAAGACCTAGGTTAGCTAACATTAGTGTGTGAGGCTAGAATCAATGTTATCAAACATAAAGATAGTGTAATAATGTGTGTGAATAAAAAGCCACATATCTTGTATTGTATTCTGTTGTGTAATGTTTTATGGTCATGACATTCGATAACAAATGATTGTTATTCTGTGTTAGACTACATTGTATTGTATTGTATTGTATTGTATTGTATTGTGCTGAGCTATACTATGCTATATTGTACTGTACTGTGCCCTGCTTTATTGACCTTGTGTGTGTGTGTGTATGTGTGTGTGTGTGTGTGTGTGTGTGTGCGCGCGTGTGCGTGCGCAAGCGTGCATGTGTGTGTGTGTGTGTGTGTGTGTGTGTGTGTGTGTGTGTGTGTGTGTGTGTGTGTGTGTGTGGTTGTGTGCACGAACACATTTGTAGTTTTGCACATGCATTTGTGAATGATCTTTGTTATTTTAATCTTTGCTTTATCAGGAATGTTAATAATAGTATAAATTCTTTTAACAAAAAAAAGTCAACCACAGTGCTGTAGGTACAGTATTTCTTTCAGCCGAGACTTGATTCCAAGAATGAATACCAGAGCTGTCATACGTAAGTCATACAACTTCAGCATGAACTAACAGCATTGCTTTGAGAAATATTGTCAGGATGCATGAAGTTTTTAAAGATTTTTGTTTTGCATGGGGAAATTCAACAAATGGACAGGCTTAGAACTTTACCAAATTTTGAGAAAGGCAGAGGAGAGAGAGGAATGGAGGGAACTGGTTATCAAGTCTTCAGCAGTCACCAGACTAAGGGATAGATAGATAGATAGAGAGAGAGATAGAGAGAGAGATCGATGGGGAAATTCATTTAATTTTATTCAAAAGAAAGCCAGAGTGGTGCTTTTCTCATAATTGATGAACAGATTTGAATGAAATAAAGAAGGCTGAATTTGTGAAAAGAACTAAAAAGTAAAGGGATGTTGTGACTCAAGTCCTGATCCAGTTATGCAGGTGGTATGGCCCCATTTAGAACACTCCTTTTCTCCCTGCTCCCCTGTCTTTGTTGTCATTGTTTGCCTGCTTTTGTTGTTATGTGGGGGGGGCGATAGCCTAGTGGTCAGAACATTGCGCTGGCAATTTGAAGACCCGGGTTCGAGTCTGGTCGAGGAAATTTTCTTCCTGGAGTTAACATCATGCTGACTCCACTCTCCCCAAAAGTCCTTCGGATGACACTTTAAACCGAGGCCCCGTGTGCGAACGCACGCAGAACATCTTGCGCACACGTTAAATCCTGTTCCGCTTTTCGTAAGAGTAGGCCATCGTGTGCCGGTGGGAACAGATGACAATATTTACAAAACTGCATACACACGGGACCGGATGAAAAAAGCACATGTTTGCTTATTCCGTTATCCTCGATATAAAAGAATAAATAAATAATTAATAAATGTTTTCTTAACATTTTTTTTTGTTGTTTTTAGTGTAGGCTAGTTGCTTGATTGTTTCCTCTGCATTGTGTGTGTGTGTGTGTGTGTGTGTGTGTGGTGTGTGTGTGTGTGTGTGTGTGTGTGTGGTGTGTGTGTGAGATTGTGGTGTGGTGGTGTGTGGTGATGGTCGTCGTGGTGTGTATGTGCATGTGCATGATGTGCGCATGTGTGTGTTTATGTGTATGTGTATGCATGACATTTTTTTGTGTTGCTGTTGTTGTAGGTGGTTTTGGTGTGTGGTGTGGTGTAGTGGTGTGTTTGTGTGTCTGTGTGTTGTGTGTGTGGTGGTTTGTTGTTGTTGTTGTTGGAGGTGGTGGTGGTTGGTTGTGTGTGTGGTGTGGTTGTGTGTGTGTGTGTGTGTGTGTGTGTGTGTGTGTGTGTGTGTGTGTGTGTGTGTTGTTTTATGTTTGCTATTGTTGTTTTGCTGGAAGCGGTGAAACAAACATCAGAGAAGACTTTCCACCTCCGAAAGTCCTTTGGATGAGACTATAAACTGAGGTCCCATCTGCAAACGCATGCAGAATATCTTGCACATGTGTTAAAACGAATCATTATTTTCGGAAGAGGCCATTTGTGCTGGTAGGAACAGATGCCAACATTTTTTTGAAAAGAAGAAACATGCATACTGGTGCCATGTTTAGACACCATCTTTGAAGTCAGAAAGCAACTACCTTCATGGTGGGCAAAAAATGGCCACATGCATGTGCAAAAAATCTCAACATCAGTGAACCTCAGAGCTCGAGCTGAAAAGAACCCCCCCCCAGAAAGTAAGAATTCTGGACACAGTGCACACTGCTGTCAGTTTCCCCCACTTTCAGCTCCTCTCAGCTGCTAATTATCCTATCCCAGCCCAGCTGTAACCGGTTGATGCTATTTATAGCATGAACTGACCACACAGGACAAGGGAAAAGGAAGGAGCGTGCTAAATATAGCACTCTTGACCGATGCCTTACTGAGTGATGTTGGATTTGTGCACTGTGTGCAAGAAGAATGACAGGGAGATGATAGGGTGGTATTGTCTGATAATATAGTATATGAATGGAGAGGTGAGGTGACGGGGCAGCTGTGGGTGTGGTGGCAGGGACTGGGATGTGAACGAGAAAGCCAAGTGGTCGGAGAAGCTGGAGGAGAAGGTGGGCTACAAGCGCACACTGCACGCCATCAAGCAACGCGACGCCGAAGTGAAACAGGCCGCTAAGGCAGCCATCATGGTGCGTTGTTTGTTTGTTCATCTATTTTTAAATTTATTCTGGTATTGTGAAGATAATGGAATAAGTGTACACACACACACATGCACGCACACACGCACACACACATACACACAGGCCATTGTGTGCTGGTGGGAACAGATGACAATATTTACAAAACTGCATACACATGGGGACTGGGTGAAAAAAAGCACACGAATAAACATAAAATAAAATAAAATAAAAACACAAACACATACACACACATCCCAACTTAATTATTTTGTTTTCTGTTTTTTTAATTCAATTTCAGTTCTTGTTCAAGTCCAATGTCACAAAGAGTGAACACTTTTAAATGAAGAACACCAACACAACGTGTACACACACACACACACACACCACACGGACACACACACACACACACCACACCCACGTGTATACACACACCCACGTGTACACACAACACCCACGTGTACCCCACACCCATGTGTACACACATACACACGTGTACACACACAACACACACACACACACATGTGTACACACACACAAACACACACACGTGTGTGTATTCATACACATGTACACACACACACCAACGTACAACAATTCACATTACCATGACCAACAGAGCGCTCTTTCTGATAATATATACTGTATAAATGGATAGGTAAACTGACAGATCAGCTCACTTTCCCCAACTCAAGTTAAGCATCATCAAGCGTAGTTACCAGTTGGATGGGTGACCGTTTGTGCGCCTTGGCTTCAGTACAGTTCCCCCAGCTGAAAATGGGTACCTGCCCTCTTTAGGGTCAGGGAAGGTAAAGCAGCGAGGGAGAGGAGATGGGCGCCACCCTCAACATGCTGGCCCCTAGAGAAGCTGAGGTCTCTGATCCCTAGCTCCCCCATGACCACAAAGGTCATGGGACACCTTTACCTTACCTTTACCTTTTTATGACCAACAGGTACGACGGCGGGCACTGGAAGTGCAGCTGCAGAAGGAAACGGAGATGTACAACTCAGAGCTGGCCTCGCTGGGCAAGACTTTCCACAAGCAGCGGGTATAGACTTTCAGCCAGAGCATTTCACAATACTTCCCTTTTTTTCTTTCTTTCTTTCTTTTCCACCTTTGATCTATACTCAGTCACCCAGCAATGGCAAGTTCAGCCTGCATTTGTACATGGAGAAAAGAAAACCAGTTTCTGGGATAGTTTGGTTGGTTTTGAGTTTATTTTTTTCCATTTTTGTTAGTTTTTTTCATTTGACTTTTTTTTTTTTAACTGTGTATTATTTTTATGTTGTTGTGTTGTTCCTTCCATCTCTGCTACACATGGCTATATCCAGACCTCTCCCATAGCGTCCTTGGTCAAGACTCCACAGGAGCTGTCAATATCAGGCTGCCATAAAGCCACTGGCTGGAAGAGACCCTGTTCTGCAAGTTATGTATGTGTGGTGAGAATTTCGGATGCTCAGTGTTTCTTTTCTTTGTTTGGAATATTTGGGCGGGGGGGGGGGGGGGGGGGGGGAGAAGGAAATTCAAAGAATGAAGCACTGCTTTCCTGTCTTTTTGAACATGAAAAAAAAATCTTTTGTGGTGAATGTATTTCATGTGGGCTTGATGTCTTTCTCCTTTGTGTGTCTCTCTCTCACACGCGCACACACACACACACACACACACACACGTGCATGGTATCGTGCTCATGCACAATAACACCCCTAACACACACACACACACATATACACTTGTGTTCATCCCAGAACACCACTGGACTGAAATATCTAATCAATACTCCAAGGATAAAGTTTAGAGTTTGGGGGTGATTACAATTCTTCCTAAACAAGTCATATTGTACCTTTCAGCATTATTTTGCCCAAGAAAAAAATAACAACGATGTAGCTTTTATAGATGTACTGGTTTGAATAGTCAAGATTTTGATTCAGATCTTTAATAGTCGCGTTGTTGGATTGTGTATTATGATTGTGTGTTTTCCATGTGTCTTGTTGTTTGAGTCAATACATAAGTCAGTCCCATTCACTTTTATCAGCCAAATGTTATCAGTGTAAGTGACCTGCATAAAGGTAGCATGAGAATTGCAACATTAATTTGTCCTTGGAATGATAAAAGAATGTACCAGCTTATTACAGCTTGTTGCTACTTATCTGTCAGCATCACGTTGTTTATCAGGGTGTTTTGTGTGTGTGTGTGTGTGTGTGTGTGTGTGTGTGTGTGTGTGTGTGTGAGAGAGAGCGAGAGAGAGAGAGAGAGAGAGAGAGAGAGAGAGGAGAGAGAGAGAGAGAGAGAGAGAGAGAGAGAAAAGAGAGAGAGAGAGAGAGAGTGTGTGTGTGTGTGTGTGTGTGTGTAAGTGTGTGCATCCATGTGTGTGTGCATGCATGTGTGTGTGTGTGTAAGAGAGAGAGGAGAGAGGAGGGGGGGAGGGGAGAGAGAGAGAGAGAATACATATCCATGCATGCAAATATCCATGTGTGCAAATTTCAAACCCCCCTGGCATCCTTAAACACCTTTTCTTCACACAGTCAGACACTGTGGCAGACTGTATACCCACATGTTCACACGCACGCATGCACGCACACACCCACAACCACACGCACACACACACCTACACACACACACACAGACATCCCCCTACAAACACACACACACACACAGACACACACACAGAGTGGTGAATCAGTGGTCTACGTGGTAACACGCCTTGCCTAGAAAGCAAAAAGTCCGGGTCGGAGGGTGTGGTGATTCGTATCCCATTTGGGCCCCAAACTTTTCCCCCATCCATTAGACCATGAGTGGTGGTCTGGGTGCTAGTCTTTTGGATGAGACAATAAACCGAGGTCTTGTGTGCTACACATCACTATTTTGCGTACGTAAAAGAACCCACGGCAACAAGGGGTTGACCCTGGCAAAAATCTGTAGGAAAAAGCGACACTGATAGGGAAACAATTAATACAGTTGCATACAGGAAAAAGAAAAAAAAAGGGTAGGCGGTGCACTTGTGGCGACGCGCTCTCCCCAGGGAGAGCAGCCTGAATTTGATGCAGAGAAATCTGCTGTGACATAAAGTGGTACAAAATACAAAAATACTTTCTTCTCCAGATTGACCTCCCTGTGACTTCCTCCTCTTCTTCTCCCAAACCTCCAAAATATTTTGCTGGTCAGCATGTTGCCATTGACAAGTATGACATCACCAGAGTTGTGGAGTCTTACCTTCATAAGGCACAGCCAACAGCATGCCACTGAACCAAGATCAATGCATTGCTAAGCAATGGGAATTTCAAGTGTGTGATCTTGAAGCCAGACTACGGGGAAAAAACTACAGGCAAAATCTTTCTGTGATGACAGCCTTGAAAATGTGGTTACAAACAACCGAACAACCTCCTAGACATACTTCACTACTCAGTCACTCTTTTTCATATTAAGTCAATCCAAACCCCAAAAGTTGAGGGTTTTTTTTTTAATAAAAAGGGTAAAGGTGTCCCATAACCTGTGTGGTTGTAGGGGAGCGAGGCGTCAGAGACCTCAGCTTCTCTAGGGGCTAGCATGTTGAGGGTGAGCGCCCATCTCCTCTCCCTCGCTGCTTTACTTCCCTGACCCTAGAGAGGGCAGGTACCCATTTACAGCTGGGGAACTGGGGAACTGTACTGTAGCCAAGGTGCGCAAACGGTCACCCATCCAACTGGTAATGGCGCTCGAAGCTGCTTAACCTGACTGGGGGAAAGCTAACGCTCTGACCACTGAGCTATCCCGTCCTGTCCTGTTTTTTTTTTAATATGGGAACTTATTGTCCAGTCTTTGGAAATGTTTTGCCACAGCTCAGAGATCTGTTGATGCTGCTGGCATCCCCCCCCCTTTTCGTTGTTTAGCAGTCTTCTGATTAACCACTTCACTCTTCAGCACTCATCATGCAGTAGGGGTAGTATAACACACCTTTCTAAAGACACAAACAAAACCAGCCAAACCAACCCACACACATATTTCTTGTCAGTATTTTGACTCCATGTACACAAAAAGTTTGCAAAAGAATGAAATCATATCTTTTATTCAAAATTAAGAAGAAAAAAAAAAGGGTTAAAAAGTCCAGAAAGGAGATCAGCCGGAAAGAGCATTATTGAAGAAAATGACAAAACAAGTTCAGTGCAGCGGGAAGTAGGAAGAGAGCAGACAGACCATCATGTACAACACCACACAATGAGTATCGGCAAACCAACCAACCAAGAAAAAGCACCATCAGAAAATAAACCACAGCAATTGACAACAGCCAAAAACCCACAACAATGGACCTGCCTACCTCTGCTTTTCTCTCTTTAGCAGCTGCTGACACTAACCACATACCAAAGAGACCCCCCCCCCGTTCCTTAGGTACAGCTCTGATGTTCACCAATGGTGTGTTTTGCGTATGCGACTCTGCCCATCATGAAGGTAGCTGCATGCCGACTTCAGGGTGTATGGTGGGTATGTTGGTGTTTCCGTAACCCACTGAATGCAGACATGGATTACAGGATCACATGCATATTTGATCTACTGCATGTGTACATACATGAAGGGAATTAAGGCACTGGCAGGTCTGCACTTGAAGTTGACCCCGGAGATGGTAAAAATCTCTACCCTTAATTCACCAGACGTTGGTGAGATTTGAGCCCACGACTTCATCACCCATGGGATTGAAGTCAAATGGTTTTAACCACTTGGCTATAAATGGCATCCTTCAAAAAGATTCGTGTCCATGAAGAATGAACTTTTTTCTTTTATTAAAGGGCTGGTGGATTGTTAATTAAAGTGTACCTCTTCTGCAGTCTTGTGGTAATTATCCACCTCACTGTTCGATCAGCAAAGTTATATCAGAGAAGAAAGGCAAGTTGCCCTAAAACAAGCTCTAACTCTGCTTTTGAAAAAAAAAATCAAATTTCTATAATTTGACTGCAAATCCAGTTCAGTGTATTGTGTTTTTTAAGAAGTCAGTAAATGTACAATACTCCCCATTTCTATAACAAATGGAGACAGAACAAGTGCAAGAGTAGAGATGAAAGAAGCAAGGGGGTAAAAATCTGAAATCCACATCACCAAGCAATAAGTATGTGTATATATTTGCTTACAAGAACATTGAAGCATTTAGATATGTGATTATATCAACATACAAGCATTTGTGCATATTCACTTGTATGACCATTCAAGCATTTCTGAATGTTTCCTAGCAGAGTGTCGTAACTGGAAACAACAGGAAAACTTCTATCATTAACAAATGAAAGGAAACCAAGAAATGCAGGCCATGCATTATGAAACCAAGACATGGACCTCATGAAAACTGTCTTTCAATGCAAGACAGAGGCGAAAAGAAAAAAGAGGAGACCACGGCTTCGCTCACTGGCAAACATCACCTGTGGCATGAGAACCCATGAAGTCAGCAGGGCCAGCAAAGACTTCATCAATAGAGAAGGAGGACGGTGTCAGTGTCCTTGGGTGCACAGCTAATGTCATACTGGTGGCACTAACAGGTGAGAGAGATGAGAGTGTTGTTTTTTTAAAAGAAAAGAGAAAATTTACACTGTCTCTGAGAGAAAAGTAAACAATTCTGATGGACCTTGACAAACTTTATCAGAAAAAAAAATCCTCCGTCAGGTTGAAGTAAGGAAGTGACTAAAGCTGGCAGAAATATTGATGGGTTTCCTGTGGACTTCTGACCCTGGGGATGCGACATTACAAATCTGGGTATGGCTGTGGCAGGGAGATTGACATGAGCGGCATGGGAACAGCAGGACAGGGATGTTACAGAAGACGAGGCAGCAAAAAAAAAGAAAGAAAGAAAATCTGGCAGAGAAGACTGTGCATAACAGCAGTGCAGCTGACAGCTGGTCACAAGGACCAACCACAACACACTGCAGGACCTCGGAGTTCAATTCATAGAAAACAGAAACTTTGTACTGTCTAAAATCTGGGTTTTTTTTTTCCACTTGTGATCTAGAGGTTGGCAAGACTTTGCTGGATGTAAAAAAGCATAGGAGTGCTTATTCCATTATCCTCGATATAAAAGAATAAATAAATAAATGAATAAAGTATGAAAGAATGGTTATCTGTCTGTCTTCTTCCATTAGTTCTTGCTGATACAAAAACTGTTTAGGCAGCTGAGAAATTCTTTTGTGGGTAGGCAGGTCTGAAAAAACTGGCGTAACTGAAATGCTATGTACATGGTAAAAAAAGGTATTTATACATGTATTATATCTATATTCTTATCTCTCTCTCTTTATCTGTATATTTACATATCTATCTGTATATTTACATGTATCTATCTCTCTATACATATATCACTCTTTCTCTCTCTCATATACATATAATCATACTATTTATTATTATATCTATATTATATTATATATAAAAATAAATATATATATATATTTCTTTCCAAACATATGCAGGTCTATGTAGCTTATAAGCATGCAGAAATTAATGCATACACTAATATCACTCATATTGAATAAAACCCATTCAAAAGGAACATTCAAACATGCAGAAATCTACTTCACCACACCAACACACACACACACACACACACACGCAGAGCTTTTGTTGGTGTATAACAACATAAGTTCCTAATACTGAACAAGTAAAACTCCAATTTAAAAATATCACATAGGTGAAAAAAAAAAGCCACTCAATATATCTTAACAAATGATAAATCATATGAAGCACCACCATAATGAATGATAGGCAAGCATCAAAACTGGGACATCACTTCTGATTTCATCTGTGAACAGAATTTTCTTTAGACGGCATCATATGTGGACGGCATCATACAACACATTTGCTCATACTCCGATGCTCTTTTCTCCTTCACTCTTTCCATAAACAAAAAATAATCAGTCAGCATAAAAATTTACATCACCTCTGCACAGAAAACGGATTTAGAATTAGTATTATTTTTATCCATCTTGCAAAGCAAGGAAGGTACAACAACCCAAAAAACTGTAACCAAAAAATAGGGTGACCAAAATCTGAACACAAACAGTTGTTGATATTGCATGTATTAGAGACATTGAAGAAATATGACCACTTTGATGATAATGATGATGATGATGATACTCAATTGACCATGTGAAATAAAACCCTTTAAGAAACATGTCATCTTTACTTGCACAGTAACAAACTATACAGCTATGTACACTTTTTTGTTCAGGTCGACTCTTCACCACATCCCCAACAGCCTGTGTACAGACTTGGGCAGGCCAGCCAAGAAAAACTGCAAGAACTCATGGCATAGGGCTTAGAGGGATGTGGCCTCCCTCACAACTTCACAATTCATTTAATCAATACAAGTATCAATGCGGATTTCAATCCATTAACAACACCAGGGTGATTTTGGGAGCAAATAAAAAAAACATTGCACATGTTGGCACACTTGCAAATTTGATTTTGAAAACAAACAAACAAAACCCTGAACAAAACCCCCTCCCCCCCCTCCATGCAAAAAATCAAGCAACTCCCAATCCCACCCCCTACATTTGCTGAGAAAGCCATTTTTTTCTCCTAGAACCTTATCAACCATATTATCAGTTGCTTCTGTATCATAGGGACAGGATAGCTCAGTGGTCAGAGCACTCACTTTCCCCAGCCAAGGTTAAGCAGCATCAAGCATGGTTACCAATTGGATGGGTGACTGCATGCCTTTGGACTTCAGCAGTGCCCAAGTTCACCCAGCTGTAAATGGGTACCTGCCCTCTTTAGGGTCAGGGAAGGTAAAGCAGTGAGGGAGAGGAGATGGGCGCCAGCCTCAATATGCTGGCCCCTAGAGAAGCTGAGGTCTCTGATGCCTTGCTCCCCTACCACCACATAGGTTATGGGACACCTTTACCTTTTTTTTTTAACCTTCTTATCATGTATTGGGGGGTATCTTCTACATTGGGGGTATCTTCTATGGTGACATGAGCAAATAGCAAGTCTGACACCATACCATGAGCCATAAGAACTATCACCTGCTATTGCCCTATTGTGAAGAATCTAAGATAATGCGGAATGTCTGTCCAGAGTTATCCAATGATGAAGCATAGATCTTTAGAAACAACAAAAATTCCCAGACAATTAAAAAAAAAAATCTTGGTTCACACCAAAATTCAAACTGGTTGACAAGACCAAAAAACCCCCATAAAAAACCTCCAACAACAACACTAAAAAAAAAAGCAAAGCAAAAAAAAAAAGAGAACAGTTTTCAGCTGATGAACTGGACACAACTGAAAAACTGAGACAACAGTAGCAATAGCAGCAGCAGTAGCAGCAAGTACAGCAGCAATAGTAGTACTATTAGTGATAGTGGAAGAAGTGGGAGCTGGTTTATGTCTCAGCTTTGCAGCTTATAACAGTCCCATCTTTGTTCACAATTCACTTGTTTCAGACTGTTTTGCATACAGACAACACATCTCTTTGCATTAACTACAACATTGAAAATCACTTTTTTTTCTCCTTCTTTTAAAAACTAGTCTGGAAACTAACTGGATGCTCTGGAAAGTTAAGCAATAAACGATTCCATAGCAAACCATCGGAACCAATACAAAAATTTCTACTGTTCTACTGCATGTCATAGAAAACAATATGTACAAAGCAACAGGAATTCCATAATCACATTTTGAAGCAAGTTTTTGTTTCTCTTTTATATTCTATAAATACTACTCTTGATCACAGCAACAAGGAGAATAATGCACAAATAAGGCATGTTTGACAGTAAAAGGCACCAAAGTACCAGATCCCATTGACAAGGCCGATGCTTTAACAGGCAATTTGTAAACAGACAAGAGCTAGCCCAACAAGGAAAATAAAGACTAATTCTTAGACATAAGCAAAACTAATCCTATAAGGCAAACATCATTTTGCTCATCAGAGATCAGTAAGCAAACAATACACAGAGGAAAAAGGCGCTGTGGGTTGATGGACTGCAAACCACTCTTCACTGTGCATCATGTCACACTCCCTACTTCTGAAGAATCAACTGAAAACAGCAAGCCCAGTCATGGAAGAAGCCACCCTGAAACATTAGTCACTGCGGAACAAACTTGGTCATACTTTTACCCCTCACTTTACTTTACTGGTTTTGCTGATTTTCCTTTTCCTTCAGCTTTTTGTATGGATGGGTGAATGGTTGTCCTCTGTACCTTCCCCTCGGTTCATTCCCCTTCTTCCTAACAGAAGAATCCCCTGGTTCATTCCCTTCTCCATCAAAGATCCCCTGGTTCATTCCCCTAACAGAAGAATCCTCCCTGTTCTTCCTTCTTCTAACAGAAGAATCCCCACTGGTTCATTCCCTCTAACAAGAATCCCTGGTCATTCCTTCTTCTAACGAAGAATCCCCCCTGGTTCATTCTTCCCTACAGAAGAATCCCTTTCATCCTTCTGGTCCCAGCAGACCACAGCCAGCAGCGCCATGTTGGGGAGGAGCCACACTCACAACACTGAAAACAAAACCAGACATTGAGAACCAAAAGTCATTTTCTTTTCAATCTAAAAGACTGTAGAGCGATATTGGACAAAATGCAGTTATTCAAACCAGTCCTTGAGAAATGTCACCTCCTTTTTCAAACTGAAGGATCATAACGGACAAAATGCAGTTATTCAAACCAGTCTTGAGATCCACACAGCAGCAAACAAAAAGAGAGCCAAGGGAAGGCATGTACTCCAGCCACCTCAACAAGCCACATCTGCATCAGATGCAACAGAGACTGCCACTCCCGCATTCGGACTGACCAGCCACAGCCGGCGCTGTCGCTGAACAAATGACTTCTTCTGGGGAATTCCATAGTCGACACTGACTGATGGAGGCCTTACATACATTGAGAACTAAAATGTCATGCCCTTTTCAATTTAAGACCGTAGGTGATAAAGGACAAAGTCTTAAAGACCACAGCATGACAATGGATGAAATGCAAAGTTTTCAAAAAGATCATTTGTTCCCCACATCCTGCTGAACAAAGGCAGCGCTGCCCACACAGGGGTTTGTTTCCTCAGCTGCGTTCCACAGTGTCCAGAGCGTTTTTAGCGTAGGTGCTGGGGTCCATCAGCTGAGTGAGGGCAGACTGCACCAGGCTGAAGAACATGGCCGGCCACACGCGCACCAGCTCCATGCGCTTGCGGTCAGTGAAGACCGCCTCCTTGGTCAGCTCGCTCAGGTACGCCTTGGTGAACTCTCGCTTGCCTCCAACAACCTGTAACCACAGCACTGCATAACCCCACAGCACTGCATAACCACAGCACTGCATAACCACAGCACTGCATAACCCACAGCATCTGCACTGATACCCACACACTGCTAACCCACAGCACTGCATAACACAGCGCATAACCACAGCACTGCATAACCCACAGCACTGCATAACCCACAGCACTGCATAACCCACAGCACTGCATAACCACAGCACTGCATAACCACCAGCACTGCATACAGCACTGCATACCGAGCAGCTGCATAACCCAGCACTGCATACAGCCTGCATACCACAGCACTGCATAACGCGATTTCCAGCACTGCATAACCCACAGCACTGCATAACCTGCATAACCCCAGCACTGCATAACCCACAGCACTGCATAACCCACAGCACTGCATAACTGCATAACCCACAGCACTGCATAACCCACAGCACTGCATAACCTGCATAACCCACAGCACTGCATAACCCACAGCATGCATAACCCACAGCACTGCATAACCTGCATAACCACAGCACTGCATAACCACAGCACCGCACATACACAGAATTCAGGGGCTGGACAGACTGAAGGTTGTGAGCGCTGGGATTGGGATGTGATGGTCCAGGATCAAGCCTTTACCAACACACTCATTCAGCGGGTTATTTTTCCCCTGGTTAGCATCCGTATCGACTCCACTCTCCTGAAAGTACTTCAGAGGAGACTCTAAGCTGTGGTCCCATTACGAATGCATGCAGAACATCCAGGCTTTAGGAGAGATAGGCCCTCGATACTGGTAGGCACAAATACACAACATTTTAAAAAACACATCGCGCTCGGGCTTGTGTTTAGACATCATCCCTTAAAGTCAGAATATGGTTACTGTGAAAATGGTTGCATACGCAAAATCCCACCATGGGGGAACATCAGAGCAATAACTGAAAGGAACAACTCCCCCCCCCCGCCCTCCCTGAAACCACTCACACCTACCTGTTTCAAGCCCTGCATATCAGGAGCAATGTAGGTCAAGGCTGCTCGGCCTGGCTGCTCTAGATGGGACTTGTCTCCCCTGTCCCCTTTGCGAGGTTTGCTCCCTTCCTCCCCGTATGACGCCATGTGCTTTTTGCCGGTGTCGCCGAATCAGGGCGTGGAGTCTGTAGCGAGTCAGCTGTGTGGTCACCACTTGGGTCAGAGGTCCAAACAGCCGCTCCGCGTTGACAATGTCAGCTGTTGATACCTGCCAACACCGAACAGTGCAACAGCTTTTTTCCACACCTTGATATATTGCAACATGCTTCTTTACACAATGAAACCTGGTCACTTGGAAACGGTTTTAATGTGAGTGCTGTGAGCTTTTATACATGGGACCTCAGTTTATAGTCTCATTTGGAGGACTTTCAGGGGAGTGGAATCAGTACTGATGTTAACTCCAGGGGAAAAATCCCCTGACAATGAGCATCTTGGAGGTAGCTTGGGCCTATGCCATTAGATCACAAACTCATCTAAACACTATGCTATCCAAATCCCCCCAAACCTTGAATTCAAGAAAGACAAATTTTTAAAGAGGCAGTCAGGTACCTATTTTTTGGTTTGTTGTTTTCATTCCTTGGATTGAGCCCTGAGAATCACTGACCGTGAGATTTTGTGTGTGCGACAATCCTTACCCACCTTTGAGGTAGCTGCATTCTGACTTTGGGGATTTTGAATGAATTTCTAAATGCCATGACAGTGCATGCCTTTCTCTTCTATTCTGAGACTATAAACTGAAGCCCTGTGAGCGAACGCACGCAGAACATCTTGCGCACATGTTAAATCCTGTTCCGCTTTTTGTAAGAGTAGGCCATTGTGTGCCGGTGGGAACAGATGACAATATTTACAAAACTGCATACACACGGGGACTGGATGTAAAAAATAGCACATGAGTGCTTATTCCATTATCCTCAATAAAAAAAAAATAAAAAAAAATAAATAAATATTCTCTCTCTCTCTTGGGGGTCACAAGCTTTGTATTGCATACAAGTCCCTGCTTCATCAGACAGAAACACAGACTGCCCTCTGAGGAGTGAGCCCACACCAATTTTTTTTTTTTCCCTGTCTGCATGCACATCTGCTGACAAAGAATTTTTTTTTTTCTCTCAGACTTCCATTTGTGTGGGACAGATAAGGGTTGCACACAGGACCTCACAGCTTATTGTCTTGTCTGGAGCCAACAACAAATACAGCTGCGTACAGAAAAAGAAAAAAAAAAAAGGGTAGATGCTGCACTCATGGCGACGCGCCTCTCCCCGGGGAGAGCAGCCCAAATTTCACGCAGAGAAATCAGCTGTGACATAAAGTGGTACAAAATACAAAACAAACACACAAAAACAATGATAAAACCACACAGCTGTAAGTTTCCTCACTCTCAGCTCCTCTCAGCTGCTAATTAACCCGTCCCATCCCAGCCCAGCTGGGCTAGCTAATTCTATTTATAGCAGGAACTGACCACACTTGGACTAGGTAAAAGGGGGGCACTAAATTTAGCACTCTGGACTGAGTGATGTTGGATTTGTGCACTGTGACCACCCAACAAACATGGGCCTAGCTTTTGTGGGTGGAAGCTCCAGTCTTGCCGTACCTCCACTCCGTTGATTTTCTTCAGGTTGAAGTGGGAGAGGCGGTGGACGGTGAAGAGTCTCCAGAGGGTGAACTTGGTGACGGGGTTCCCGTCCAGCTCTATGGTCAGCTGCTCCAGGGACCGCACGGCTGACAGAGCGTTGATCTGCTGCAGGCTGTGCACATTGGTGTTGCCGAAAATCAGGTTCTGAGACACACACACACACAGGGGCCTGTGTCACACAGCTGTCAGTTTACCCCACTTTCAGCTCCTCTCAGCTGCTAATTATCCCATCCCATCCCAGCCCAGCTGTGACCAGCTTGTGCTATTTATATCAGGAACTGACCACACACGGACTGTAGGAGCGCGCTAATTTTAGCACTCTTGACTAGACCTTACTGAGTGATGTTGGATTTGTGCACTGTGGTCACGTCATGTCATGTCATGTCAGGGGCTAAGGCTGAACAAGGACATTCGGCAAGTTTGGTTTTCATGCTTTCTTTTTTTTCTGCATCTCCTGGATGTAGAAACCTAAACAAAAAACTACCAGACTCTCAGATCAGTAAAAATTGTTTTTTTTTTACAAAACTGGACAGTTTATATGATTATTTGACACTTTAAAGATTCTTGCACTACTAGACATGTCCAACAGCTGTCCATTTCCCCTACTTTTCTCTACTCTCAGCTGCTATCCATTCCATCCCATCCACACCCAGCCAGTGCTGATTATAGCAGGAACTGACCACACTCAGACCTGGTAGCTTCACGCCTTCCTTAATGTAACAGTGCAGGAAGCTGGGTGGGTCCAAAAAAAGGAGGGGGGGGGGGGGGTAAAAGGAAAGGGTGCACTCATTTCTGAACTGGGCCTTTGACTGAGCTATGCTGGATTTGCACACTGTGATGTCTACGGTGGCTTTGTTTCTTTTCCAAATTTAGTTGTAACATGTTGGTGTCTTGAGATATGTGATAGTTCTGCCATGCACCACTCAAGAACCTTTCAGCTTCTGAACCAGCTGTCTTGTCTTGTCTTGTCTTGGACTACAGCCAAAGCTGAAATCTCTCTTCAGTCATCAACGTGTAAACCTGATGCTCTGGACTTCTTTTTCCATTACCAGCAGACAGATATCCATCTGATATAATGCTTTCAGCAACAGAATGCAGTCTTCATGACATAACCTCTTTGCTTTGCTTCAAGAACAAAACATCATCAAAACAACTGATCGAGAGCTTCACAAATTTCCACTGGTATGAAGCTGAGGGTGACAAAAGGAAACCCAAAGCCAATCCACACAAAACAATGCCTTATTATTCACAGCAGTACTCTCAAATGACAAACACTGCAACACTGCCTGGGAGGGAGGGAGTGGGGAGGGGGGGAGAGAACCCAAATCATCTCATTATGTGGGGGGGAGGGGAGAGAGCCCAAATCATCTCATTATGGAAACAAGCTGACTCTCATTATGTCCACAAGAAACAACACCTAGCCAAAAAAAAAAAAAAAAAAAAAAGGGGAGCACCCCATTTTTCCACAGCTCACCTGCGTACTGGGAAAGCGCGCGCGGACTTTGTGGATGTGTTTGCAGATGTCGTCAAAGTCGACAAACTTGAAGACGATGGTGGTGACGGCGGCGGCGGCCTGGAGGCCCCAGTTGCGGTCAAAGGCTCCCAGGGCCAGGGGGCCGTAGATGTTTAGGGTGTCCTCCTCCAGCTCTGCCACCATGTGCAGGTTCTCCACCGCATCCCCGCTGTTAGGGCTGCAACCACAGAGACTGGGTTCTTAGGGGCATTGGGTTCTTATGGGCATGTAACCACCACTGTTAGGGCTGCACACACACACACAGACTGGGTTCTTATGGGCATTGGGTTCTTATGGGCATGTAACCACCACTGTTAGGGCTGCACACACAGAGACTGGGTTCTTATGGGCATTGGGTTCTTATGGGCATGTAACCACCACTGTTAGGGCTGCACACACAGACTGGGTTCTTATGGGCATTGGGTTCTTATGGGCATGTAACCACCACTGTTAGGGCTGCACACACAGACTGGGTTCTTATGGGCATTGGGTTCTTATGGGCATGTAACCACCACTGTTAGGGCTGCACACACAGAGACTGGGTTCTTAGGGGCATTGGGTTCTTATGGGCATGTAACCGCCACTGTTAGGGCTGCACACACAGAGACTGGGTTCTTAGGGGCATTGGGTTCTTATGGGCATGTAACCACCACTGTTAGGGCTGCACACACAGACTGGGTTCTTATGGGCATTGGGTTCTTATGGGCATGTAACCACCACTGTTAGGGCTGCACACACAGAGACTGGGTTCTTATGGGCATGTAACCACCACTGTTAGGGCTGCACACACAGAGACTGGGTTCTTATGGGCATTGGGTTCTTATGGGCATGTAACCACCACTGTTAGGGCTGCAAACACAGAGACTAGGTTCTTATAATGATAATAATAATACATGGCATTTATATAGCGCTATATAATAATAATAATAATAATAATAATAATAATAATAATAATAATAATAATAATACATGGAACTTATATAGCGCTATATCTTGTCAACAAAACAAATAAAAGCACTTGCATTTGATCTATCCAACACACAAGCAATCAATAACAATTTCTGGTTTTAGCAAATGGGCATTCTTATGGGCACGTAACCATCACTGTTAGGGCTGCAAACAGAGAGATTGGTTCTTATAATAATGATATAAATATAATAATGATGATAATACACTACTATACTAATACTCCTATACTAATACATGGAATTTATATAGGCTATATCTTGTCAACAAAACAAATCAAAAAGCCTTACTCCAACACACAAGCAATCAACAACAATTTCTGGTTTCAGCAAATGGGCATGTCTTATGGTCATGTAACCACCACTTTTAGGGCTGCAAACATACTGTTTTGTTTTAAGGGCATGTAACCACCGCTTTTAGGGCTGCAAACAAACTGTTTTTGTGTTCATGGGCATGTAACCACCGTCTTTTAGGGTTGCAAACATACTTTTTGTTGTTAGGGATGTAACACCGCTTTTAGGGCTGAAAAAAAAAAAAGCCCAGATTATTCTGCTGCAATGCAGATGTATTCCCGTCTATAGTCTTGCCACATTTGGTTTCTGCAACCACAAGCTACAACTATATCAAATGTTTCTGGAAAAATAGTGCAGGACTAAGAGGGTTAAAAACAAACCAACTGCAGCCTGTGAAACTCTGGAGATGGAAAACTGACCCAAAGATGATGGTTTCTTTCGACGAGGAGGACTTGGAGTCGATGCGTCGCGGCACCAAGCGTGTGGGGTCGGTGTCACGCACACTGTCCTGCGACATGTCAGTGAGGTTGCTGTGTGCGCTGCCTGGTCGACTGGCCCGTCTGTCACTGCTGGAGGAGAACACGGTACAGTCAGTGTCACCGATGTCAGTGACAGTCAGTGTACCCAATGTCAGTGACAGTCAGTGTCACCCGATGTCAGTGACAGTCAGTGTCACCCGATGTCAGTGACAGTCAGTGTCACCCGATGTCAGTGACAGTCAGTGTCACCCGATGTCAGTAACAGTCAGTGTCACCCGATGTCAGTGACAGTCAGTGTCACCGATGTCAGTGACAGTCAGTGTACCAATGTCAGTGACAGTCAGTTACCAGATGTCAGTGTCAGTCAGTGTTACAAACACAGTGTTATATGATAGTGAACTGTGAGGCTTCTTGGTTTTGTGTGTGTGTGGTGTGTGAGTGTGTGTGTGTGTGTGTGTGTGTGTGTGTGTGTGTGTGTGTGTGTGTGTGTGTGTGTGTGTGTGTGTGTGTTTCTGAGGAGAGAGAGAGAGAGAGAGAGAGAGAGAGAGAGAGAGAGAGAGAGAGAGAGAGAGAGAGAGAGAGAGAGAGAGGAGAGAGAGAGAGAGAGAGAGAGGGGAGGGGGGGGGGGGGGGCAGACAGAAAGAGTGCGAAAGCTGTATCCTGCTGTAAGCTCTCTGATGACATCTATGTGATTCCTTCTTTTATCTTTAGATGTAATCCTTTGATTGTAACCTGAAGGAATTTCTCTGTTTTGAGATGACAAAGTATTTGGAATTGGAGAGAGAGAGAGAGAGAGAAAGGGAGAAAGGGAGGGGAGGCTTGTACAGACAATAGCAAATCAATTAAAACCACCCCAACTAAAAAAAAAAAAAACCCACCATTCAAAAACAGACAAAGAATACTAGGGAATGTGTATCCAAAAACTTCTTAGTGGACACATACAACAAATAAAAAATGTGGCCCTGCTGAAGGCTATACCACATGTGTCAAATCTCCTTTGCATGAAACTATAAACCGAGGTCCTGAGTGTGAATGCACACAGAACATCTTGTGCACATGTTAAACCCATCAATGGCTGCGACCGCCACAGGTTCATCTTTATGTTATCATACACCTGCACATGCATACCCCCACCATCACCCCAAACATACACACATGCACAGACACATACACACACACTCTCCTTGCCACACCCACACCCACACACATGCACACGTGTAAAAACACATGCACACACATACATCCACACACACATACTCATCTAAACACACACACATAAACCCATACACACGCACGCACACACACACACACACACACACACACACACACACACACACACACACACACACACACACGCACTCACACACACATACACCAACATCCACACACACACATACACCCCCCCCCCCCCACATATCAACACACACAAACCCCCCTTGCTCCCCGCCCCCTCCCCTCCCACACACCTTGTAACAGAGACCAGCTCAGCATCATCATCCTGAGCATACTGTGCAGCAAAGGCGTCGGCAGAGGCAGGCGACAGTGACCCCAGGCGACCTGCGTACAGCTCCGGGGCTCGAACCATCCTCCCCGTGCGAGACATGAGCGATCCCTGCATGGTCTCCCACTGACGCTTGGCATTGTTGATGGCCAGTCGCCGCCTCTCCTTGCAGCCACAAACCACCCTCCAAAATCATCCCTTCACAATAAATTTGGTTTTTGTGTTGTTGTTGGTTTGTTTTCCTTCACAATCAATTTGGGTTTTTTTTGTAGGTTTGTATCCCTTCACAATCAATTTGAGTTTTTTTGTGTTGGTTTTGTTTTCTTTGGTGGTTCCTTGCTTAGAGACCTGAGGTTCATCAATGGTGAGACTTGGCATGTGCAACCCTTTGCCCACCATTAACCCTCTCAGTCCCGAACTGGGATTGAATAATTGCTCCCCCTGAATCCTGAAACCGGGATTTGGCGGGATTTACACACAGTAGATTTCCATCACGCTGTGACTATCACTGATTGCTACCATATGTCAAAACTCTATCACGCTAGGAGAAACCCTGCTGAGAGTCTGGAAGTAATTATAGCTGCTGGAATGTACTTAGAAGGAGGAAAAGGTGAGCGAGCATGTGTGCCTGACCTGATTTCGTGATGGAATGCAAAATCAAGGGGCAGTTTGTGTTCAGAGAGTCTGAATGCAAGAGGGTTAAGGTAGCTGCATCCAGTCTTCAGGGATGATGTCTAAACATGACACAAGTATGCGTGTGATTTTAACCAAAAAAACTGCTGGCCTTTCTTACTGGCATGCAATGGCCTACTCTTCCAAAAAACAGAATGGGTTTTACTATGTGTTGAAGATAAATCTGCGTGCTTTTGTTTCTGGGACCTTGTGATAACCAACAATCCAGTTAATGTACAGTAGTGCAGTCACACAGTCACGTCCTTACCTTCAGAATGGCAGCTTTGTTCAATTCCCGTCGCTTTTCTTCCTCTTTGCGCGCCATGACCAGAGCAAGGCGACGCTCTTCCTCCTGGAAAATACAGCAACATGTCTGGCCATGGAATACAGAAGAAGAAGAAGAAGAAGAAGAAGAAGAAGAAGAAGAAGAAGAAGAAGAAGAAGAAGAAGAAGTAGAAGGAGAAGCAGAAGAAGAAGCAGAAGAAGAAGAAGAAGACGAAGACAAAAAAGAAAAGCACGTTTTACCTATGAAACAAAAACTATTTAAGAAGCAGACAAAGAATAAAAAGAAGGGGAAAAAAAGGAACAAAAAGCAGAATACCTGTTAGAAAACACAAAATCCGAATTATAAGAATCAAAGTGCCTGCACTCAAATCATTTTTATATGCATGCAACCAACAGTCTACACTATGAAACAAAAAGCATACCCTCCCTCCCCAATCACCCATACCACCTCCTCTCTATCAGTAGTAGTAGTAGTAGTAGTAGTAGTAGTAGTAGTAGTAGTAGTAGTAGTAGTAATAGTAGTAGTAGTAGTAGTAAAAAAGTAGTAGTAGTAGTAGTAGTAGTAGTAGTAGTAGTAGTAATAGTAGTAGTAGTAGTGGTAGTAGTAGTAGTGGTAGAAGTAGTAATAATAATAATGATACTACTACTGCTGCTACTACTACTACTAAAACATGTAAAGTAGCACACAACACAGCCCCCCTCCCCCAGCGGGGCCTCACCGTGACGCGACGCATGTCCAGCTGTTTGAGCTGCTGCATGCTGCGCAGCACCACCTGCTTGTAGGCGGGGTCCTGGGCCAGGGGGTTGCCATCCAGGCAGATCTCTGACAGGCTGCTGGACTCCCCCAGACACTGCACGTCCTCAAAGCTGCACACAGGCACACAGTGCATGTCTCCAAAGCTGCACGTCTTCAAAACTGCACATCTTCAAAACTGCAAGTCTTCAAAACTTCACGTCTTTAAACTGCACGTCTTAAAAACTGCATGTCTTCAAAACTGCCCGTCTTCAAAACTGCACACAGTCACAGTGCTTGTCTTCAAAACTGCATGTCTTCAAAACTGCACGTCTTGCACGTCTTCGAAACTGCACACAGTCACAGTCTTCAAAACTGCACACAGGCACATCACCACACCCCTCAGTCCATTTTCTCCCCTTCTTCTTCACTTTGAATATAATATATATATATATATATATATATATATATATATATATATATATATATATATATATGTATATATATATATATGTATATATATGTATATATATATATATATATATATATATATAGGTAAAGGTAAAAGGGTAAAAAGGATCAAAAGGTAACGGGACAGCTAAGTGGTCAGAGCGCTCGCTTTCCCCAAGTCAAGTTAAGCAGCGTCGAGCGTGGTTACCAGTAACGCAGTTGTATGGGTGACTGTTTGCGTGCCTTGGTTTCAGTACAGTCCCCCCAGTTCACCCAGCTGTAAATGGGTACCTGCCCTCTTTAGGGTCAGGGAAGGTAAAGCAGCGAGAGAGAGGAGATAGATGCCACCCTCAATATGCTGGCCCCTAGAGAAGCTGAGGTCTCCGACACCTCACTCCCCTACAACCACACAGGTTATGGGACACCTTTACCTTTATTCTTCAGGTAGTCATGTGGTTCACCAATGGTGAGAGTTTGCCTGTGTAACTTTTGTCCATTATCCACATTCCAACTTTGGGGAAGATGTCTAGATACGACACCAGCGTGCCTGCATTTATGAGATTTTGTCTTCCTTTCCTGCTGGCATGCAATGGCCTACTCTTCTGAAAGGAGGAATGGGTTTTATTGTGTGCACAAAATGTTCTTTATGCATTTGTACACAGGGTACCTGCCCTCTTTAGGGTCAGGGAAGGTAAAGCAGTGAGGGAGAGGAGATGGGCACCACCCTCAACATGCTGGCCCCTAGAGAAGTTGAGGTCTCTGATGCCTTGCTTCCCTACAACCGCCCAGGTTATGGAAGACCTTTGCTTTTTACACAGGAATGGAAGAAATAGTAACCCCACATGCCTCTCTCTCTCTTGACTCCCTGTGGGGTCCTTAAGGCAGGACAGGGAAACTTTCAGGCAGAGTGCTGAAGGCAACTGACCCTGGCCGAGTCCATCCTTTTCCAGGTCACAGGTGCATGCTGGGTATATCATGTCCTACTAATCATCAAAGGTGGATGGGTTTTTAACATGTGTGCAGGATGTTATGCATGTGTTCACAAGTGACCTTAGTTTATGGTCTGATAGGAAGGACATCAATGGAATGGCATTGGGAGCATGTGAACTCCTTTAAAAAAAAAAAAGTTCAGACTTTCAGAAAATTTCATATCATAAGCCTGATGCTTTGAGCTCTGACCTTTCTGCCCCCCCTTCCCATATGCCACACACACACACAAGAAAGTAAGACAACAACACATATCCACATATCTGGAGTAGACTTAATAAAACAGATATTGGATCTTTCTATTTCTCAATCACATGTGCATCAACAATCATCACTGCCTCTTCTCTCCTTTTTAATCTGAACAAGAAAACTAAGCAGAAACAGTCCAGGCATGACATACATGTATTTCTTTTTCGTGCCCCTTTGCGCCGGTACAGTCTGAAATGCCACATTGTCGGGGCTAGGAGAGGACTCAGTACACTGATGACTCCACAAACACTGGGCAAAATTTCACCTAAAACAAAATGACTGCCAACCATTCACAACAAAACTGACATAGGATACAGCACTTGTTCCTGTTCAGTTTTCTGATCTCCTTTACCTTCACAAATTCTACGGACATGATACTTTACTACTTTTCTCCTCCCATGCACTGGTATATAAAAGCTGGACGTTGTTGCAGAATAAACAGATAAATCACAGATTTCTGAAAGCAGTGAACAAACAGAGAATGTCCCACATGGGGTGACCCAGGAGGACGTTATGCTCCAGATATATATCTATCTTTCTGAAAACCAAGAGTCTGCACCACTGAACTGCATGAAACTATAGCCCAGGCAAACAAGACATGGAGGGAACTGGTTGCCAAGTCTTCATAGGTGCCCCCACGGTCGCCAGACTAAGGGATAGATAGCTAGATAAATAGATAGATAGATAGATAGATAGAAATAAATAGATAGAATAGATTTTAGATACATTGACAGACATGATAGATTAGATCATAGTACATAGATAGATACATACATACATAGATACATAGATACATAGATAGATAGATAGATAGATAGAAACAAGACAAAACTGGCCTACACCCAGTTGAAGTAACTTTTTAAGGGTCACTCTCTGAACCAAGCTGGCTGAGAGACTGAGTTGGAGTTTGCCATGAGGGAAATGCACATCCTGAACCTCACAGGAGCCTGCCTTCTCTTCGCTAGGGCTGAACGGTGCATCTCTGCAGTGCTCTGTCAACAATCTCACACATTGCATCATGTGCTAACTATCCAGCGTCTTACCCTCCTCTGTGTGAACCTACATGTAGACTAAATATAGTAGTAGTAGGCACCCATCAGTCTCGGAAGACTATGGAGCTGCGCTCTAGTCTTTAGAGCACAAAGCCTGGGTGAGTAAGTATGGAGGGCAACTGTTACCCATGCAGCAGACTCCCCCTCTCCATGCCACTGGAAAGACTAAATATATGTTCCCTCAAATCCTGGAATTCATGTCAGTCTAGGATCACTTGTTGAAACACCAAAAGAACAAGCACGTCCCACAAGCTACACTAGCCCACTTGGGTAAGCACTGGGCAGGTTGTCTGCAAAGTCAAACTAAAGGCAGACATAGTGCAGCAGCCTAAATGGAATACTCCCACAACCTGACACAACACTGAGAAAACTGACAACTGAAAATTATCAGATAATCCTTCCTTCCTTTTTCCCCACTCAAATGCAACGCGTTTATGCAGCAGTATGGACACAGTTTTTGACATGACTTTTCTTCCTCTCTCCAATGTCTACACAATACAAGGTACTGAAATAGTTCCAAATACACCAACAGAGTCAGCCAGCCTTATGTTCCAGATTAATGTGGCTGGATCACAATATATATTTCGTTGGTCACCACTTTGTGGACAGAGTTAAATATATACACAGTCATGAAAACAATTCACTTCTGCACACACAAATACACTCATGCATGCACATAAGCCCTACCCTCCTAACCATGAAACACACACACACACACACACACACACACACACACACACACACACACACACACACACACACACACACACATAAGCAGAAAAGAAGTGAAGAAGAAGACTGAGAAACCCAACACCCCAGACTGCTGACATATGTTTCACATGACCAGTCAGGCATGTGACAGACCTGGCACTGTCACCATCAGATAACCATGGACCTGCTGCCAGCTAGGCCTCTGATACCCCTACCTCTCCTTCATTTTGGCTTCCAAACAGAAAATAGCACCCAAAAATCTTACACCCACCTTTCCACCTTCAAAACTCACACACAACCCCCCCCTCCCCCCCCCCCCCCCCCCCTACCACACATGCACTCACACACATATGCAGATTTATGGCATCAAATCACAGCTTGCCAATATTTTATAAGGTAGATCAATGTTTGCCTGAAGTAATGTGATGTTTGATGACAGAAACCATGTTCTGCTCAGTATTGCTAACTTTCTGAAGTCCTCCTAAGTAGTTTAGAACTGAAGTTTTGTGGATTTTTTTTCTTGATACAAGTTTTGTAAGTGCTTACTCACTCACTCACTCACACACACACACACACACACACACACACACACACACACAACACACACACACACACAACACACACACACACAACTGTGTGAAAGAACCGCAAACACTAAAAAACGTGTTTAAAAAAAACCTACAGTACTATTTCCACTTACCTTGAAATATCGTTGAAACTCAGGAAGAGCCTCTGAAGGTTGGGCAGTGTGTCTATATCACTCTGAAAGAAAGACAGCACACACAGAAGAAAAGTTAACCACAAAAAAACTCCAAACAGATTAACACAACTAATATCCTCAGTGGTGATTTCACCACTGTCTTTTGTTTCATCAATTACTGATGCTTTGTACAAGTTTCCTTTCATCTGTTGGATTTTTCCCAGAAGTTCACAGTATGACTGTACACACTAATACACATAAAGTGACACTAGGACAAGTGATTGCTAAAACAAGCAAGCAATTGAGGCAAATGTTGATTGAGACGAACATAAACAAGAGAGAGAGGCAAGAGTGGAAGAGAAGAGAATAGAAAAGGAGAGAGAGGGGGGAGAGAGAGAGAGGAGAGAGAGAGAGAGAGAGAGAGAGAGAGAGAGAGAGAGAGAGAGAGAGAGAGAGAGAGAGAGAGAAGAGAGAGAGAGAGAGAGAGAGAGAGAGAGAGAGAGAGAGAGAGAGAGAGAAGAGAGAGAAGAGAGACGAGAGAAGAGAAGAGACGAGAGAGAAGAGAGAGAGAGAAGAGAGAAGAGAGAAGAGAGAGAGGAGAGAGAGAGAGAGAGAGAGAAGAGAGAAGATGAGATGTAGAGGTTTGTAGATGAGAAGAAAAAGAGAAAGTGAAGGAAGACAGAGAAAAGAGAAACAGAAGAAAGGAGAAAAGAAAGACAAGAGAAGAGAAAAAGGAAGAACGAGAAGAGAGCAGAGAGAAGACAGACAAGACAGGAAAACAGCACAGACAGACAACAGACAGGGACAGACAGCAACACATGAGAGATAATGAAGAGACAGAGAGATGAGAGCAGACAGAGAGTGAGACAAGAGAGATCAGAGAAAAGAAAACCCGTTTCTGTCACAATTGAAGGCTTTGTTCCCAATAACTACGGATAAAAAAAGAAAACTGAAATGAAGACCCTCAGACAAACATGGGACAATGTGAAACACAGCGCATATCTTACCTACTGATAAAAAGAGAAAACTGAAAGCGAAAACCCTCAACAAAAAAACCCTTAGACAAACAGGAAAACCCTCAGACAAACAGGGGGACAATGGGCATACCACAGTGCGTATCTTGTTTCGGCGCAGGTTTAGTTCGGCCAGGGCTCAATGCCGGTCAGGTTGTGGACAGTGGTCATCTGGTTACCTGCCAGGTTCAGCACCCGCAGCTCTGTCAGGTGGTTCAGGTTCTCGATCTTGTCAATCTGACATGACACATGACACACCTTGCTTTACACACGGTTCTTCAGGGGTTCAGGTTCTTATCTTGTCAATCTGACTTTTGACACATGACACACCTTTGCTTTACACACTGGTTCTGTCAAGTGGTTCAGGTTCTCTATCTTGTCAATCTGACATGACACATGACACACCTTTGCTTTACATAGGGACGGGATAGTCTAGTAGTCAGAACATTGCACTCGCAATTTGACGACCTGGGTTCGATTCCCATTTGAGGGGATTTTTCCCCTGGAGTTAACATCAGTGCTGACTCCACTCTTCCTAACAGTCCTTCGCATGAGACAATAAACCGAGGTCCTGAGTGCAAATATACACAGAACATCTTGTGCGCACGTTAAATCCTGTTGTGCTTCGCTGGGATTTACACACAGTAGATTTCCATCATGCTGTGATCATCACTAATTGCTACCACATGTCAAAACTCTTATCAGGCTAGAAGGAGAAACCCTGTAGAGTGTCTGGAAGTAATCATAGCTGCTGGTATGTACTTAAATAATAATAATAATAATACATGGAACTTATATAGCGCTATATCTTGTAAAAACAAATCAAAGCGCTTGCATTTGACCTATGCATAAAACAAGCAATCAATTAACAATCTATTTGGTCTTGCATATTCGAACGTATTCCACACCGCGATCACACACAATACACACACAGCCCTACAGGCTAGGGAGACCACACATAATCAACAATCACTTAAGAGGAAAAAGCCAGCGAGCATGTGTGCCTGACCAGATTTTGTGATGAAAAGCAAAATCTAGGGGCAGTTTGTGTTCAGAGAATCCGAATGCAAGAGGGTTAATGTGTCTAATGCCACTGTTTGTGAAGAGACATTAAAACACAGACCATCCCACACAACATAGTCAACTTCACAATGCTGTAACCAGACAACCATCTGACACAACCTGAACTGACCTACAGAACAAACAAACTGAACTGCTTGCAATTTGAGAGGGACTGGATAGCCTAGTGGTCAGAACATTGCGCTCACAATTTGACGACCTGGTTCGATTCCCGTCGAGGAAATTTTTCTCCTGGAGTTAACATCAGTGTTGACTCCACTCTCTCCAAAAGTCTTTCAGATGAGACTGTTAACCGAGGCCCCGTGTGCGAATGCACGCAGAACATCTTGGCACATGTTAAATCCTGTTCCGTTCTTCGTAAGAGTAGGCCATTGTGTGCCGGTGGGAACAGATGACATTTACAAAAATGCATACACACGGGGACTAGATGTAAAAAAGCACATGGGTGCTTATTCCATTATCCTCGATATAAAAGAATAAATAAATAAATAAATAAATCCTTGATATAAAAGAATAAATAAATAAATAAATAAATAAACTGACCTACAAAACAAACAACCTGAACTGACCTGGTTTCCATGGAGATCCAGCACATCCAGCTTCACCAGGGCATCCAGGTTTTCTATTTTCTTGATCCTGCACACACACCACACACACACACACACACACACACACACACATAGAGCTCAACAAGCGCATCGGCAAAGCAGCTACCACCATGACCAGACTGACAAAGAAAGCATGGAACAACAGCAAGCTGACTGAGCACACAAAGATCCAGATCTACAGAGTGTGCTTCATGGCCACCCTCCTGTATGCGAGTCCTGGACTTTGCAAGCCTGACAAGAGTGAAAGCTCAATGCTTTTCACATGCGTTGCCTCAGACGCATCCTGGAGGCTGAACAGGCTACAACATATCCAGCTCTTAGCTCTTAGAAAACAAACAAGCCAACAAACACACTGACCAGAATTATATTGTAACTTATGGTATTGTATATTCCAAAACAGAGCAATGAACAGCCAGTCAATCAGACCATGCGACAGGCAGCAAATACAATTACTGTGCTGACTAGTTCCCCCCATCAGTGTCATAGTCAACCTTGCCTGTCCTTACTGTAACACTCTTCAGAAGTCTGCCCAACGTTTCCACCGACTTGATATCAGACACAACAGACACTATAGCCAAGTGGTAAAGACCATTCTAATTCAATCCAATGGATCCATGAAGTTGTAGATTTGAATCTTGGTGATGTCTGGTGAATTAGGGGTGGGGATTTTTACGATCCCTAAGGTCAACTTCAAGTGCAGACTTGCCAGTACCTTCAATCCTTTCATGTATGTACACCCGCAGAATATCAAAATATGCACATAAAGATCTTGTAATTCATGTCAGCATTTGGTGAGTTATGGAAACACAGACATACCAAACATATATCCCCAAAGTTGGAAAGTAG
>CM060334.1:8673115-8688115 GCA_030674155.1 Stramonita haemastoma
GCATTTCAGGGGAATTTGCTGGTGAATTTGTGCAATGCAAACTTCTGAGGCTAAAACTGGGGTGTTTTGGGTCTACATTGTTCAACCTTGCCAATAACAACAAAATTGTAGAAGCAGAAAAGTCATACATGACACAAAAAGGGGTAACTGTATGACAGATCTTTTTTTCATTTGTGTGACAGAGCCAGGAAATAATCCTGTCACTGACTCTTACAGATGGTTTTCATCCTTGTTCACCATTCATCCAAAGTGGAAGGGCTCATTTTATTGTTAACAGGTAAGAAGCACACACACATACACGCACGCACACACGCACGCACACACACACACACACACACACACACACACACACACACACACACACACACACACACACACACACACACAACAAACACACACACACACACTTCATTCAAAGTGAAAAGGCATTAAATCAAAGAACAAACGAACACACTTGCTTGTCAGAGACAAAAGTCGTAGAAAACAACACAGGAAGTGGCAAAAAACTGTAACACAATAACAAAGGAAATCAGAATTTAACGCGGCAACATAAAACAATCAACAATCATACCCTAAAAATGAAATTGATCCAAAATACTTCAAATCTATATACAGCAGTGCAGTCATTGATCTGAAAATAAGAACTATGCAGAAGAATTTTCTTAAAAAAAACAACAAACAACAGTTGTCACAAAGCAAAGCCAATGCCACACTGGAGAAAAGTGGGTGACAGAGTTAGGGGGTGACAATCACTCAGCACTGGAGGCAACACAAGTCTGAGGGTGTCACTCCATACCTCTACTTACCAAATGCATCACTGCGACCTCCTTCAGCCAAAAAACACAACCATGATCATTAACAAGTTTGGCAAATGGTATACAACACTGTGAATGTCTTATCAAACCTGTTTATCTCTCGAGCTTCATTTTAGTGACCAAAAGAAGAAATCATGGTAATCAAAGTTAAAACTGTGTAATCCCAGTTGTTTGTCATTATCTCTAAATGAACTATTGAAAAGCACCTTACTCTGCCCCAGAGGGGCTGACATTCTGTGTGGAAAGAGGGAGAGCAACGCGGTGAAAATATGACACTTGTCTCAACATCGGTAAGAAACAAACATACACATATACTAAACAAAACAATCACATAAATAAATATAAAGTCTAATTTCCCTCCCCTGTAGTTTTAACATGTGTGTGAAAATATGGCACATTCTAAAACAAACCGAACAACAACAAAACAAAAACAGACACAAGCCAAAAAATCCCATTTACCTCCCTTGTAGATTTCAGTAATGAGTGAAAATATGGCACTTATAAAATCAACCAACCAACAAACAAAAACAAAACAAAAACAAACCAAAAATTCCAAATAATCCCCTGCTGTTGTAAGGCAATTCATGTATTAAAAAAAACCAAGAAACCTGGTTTTGTTGACAATAGAATACCAACAGAACATACAAGGTACACAAATAAAATCAAATCAAATTCTTTTATTTCGAGGATAATGAAAAAGCATTTATGTGCTTTTTTACATCCAGTCCCCACCCTAATCAGGGATTACACACACACACACAAGCAGCACACTGACATCAGTCATCACAGGAAGATCAAAGCCTGTCTCACCAGCAAAGTTGTGGAGCTGCAGGTCGGCATTGTTGGGGGGAGGCTGGTTGAAGCGCCTCATGTTCTGGTCAGTCGTGTGGGTAGGACGGAACACAACAGGCTCGGATGCCACTGGGCTTTGGCATTCTTTGGAAGAAAAGTAAAGCATGCATGGTCGGTCATTTTTGAAAAATGTGGCAGATTGAAAAACAAAACAAAACAAAAGACTAAGCATGCTTGATTTGTAGCTTGTGGATAAATGGCATTTTTTGAAAGAAAAACAAAGCATTCATGTTCTGTCAATTGGATAAATGGTGGCATTTTTAAAAATGAAAAACAAAGCATTCATGTTCTATCATTTTGGACAAATGTGGCATTACAAAAACAAAACCAAAATAAAAAGCATGCATGAATTTGTAGTTGAGGATAAATGTAGCATTTTACAGAAAGTAAACAATGCATGCATACCTTGTATTGTGGATAAATATGGCATTTTTGAAAAAATAAACAAAGCATGCTTGATTTTCAGTTTGACGGATAACTGTGGCATTAAAAAAACACAAAAACCCCACTAAAGCATGCATAATTTGTAGAAGTTTATGGATAAATGTGGCATTAAAACACCCACCAAAGTGTGCATGATTTGTAGTTGTGAACAAAGCTTTCTTTCAAAGAAAAAAACACCAACCATTTTTATTAAGTAAACATGGAAACAATGCATTCAAACAAAGTGTTCATCCTACCATCATTTCCTCACTATTAAACTATTGCATACATGTCAATCAGCACACAAGGACAGACAAACACACAACAACAACACACAACAACCACACACAGCACACACGACACACAGATTCACCAACACACACACACACACACACACACACACACACACACACACACACACAAACACACACACCACACACAAGAGTTCTCTCTCACTCTCAACATGAGATTTCTTTACATTCTCCATTTGCTGACTCAGATAAAGCGTTCTCCAAAAGATATAAGATAGGTGGATTGGTGGTCTACAGGTAACGCGCTTGTCTAGAAAGCGAAAAGTCTGGGTTCGAAGTGTGTGGTGGTTCAAATCCTGTTTGGGCCTATAACTTTTCCCCCATCCATTAGACCACGAGTTGTGATCTGGGTGCTAGTCTTTTGGATGAGACAATAAACTGAGGTTCCGTGTGTTACACATCATTATTTAGCGCATGTTAAAGACCCCACGGACAACAAGAGAGTTGTCCCTGGCAAAATTCTTTAGAAAAAAGCCATTCTGATAGGGAAACAAATACAGTTGCAGAGAGAAAAAGAAAGAAAAAATAATGGGTGGCACTGCTCTTATGGTGATGCGCTCTCCTCAAGGAGAGCAGCCCAAATTTCACACAGAGGAATTTGCTGTGACATAATGGGGTGTAAAGTAAACAAAAATAAAAATAAATAGAAACAGGACAGACAAAACAACACACATGTCAAATTCACACAAACCAAGTTTCAAAAAAAAAAGAAAGAAAGAAAAAAGAGGCAAAGACAAGTAAAAGAGATCTGAGGAAATTCCAAAGAGCAAAGAACATAAGTTGGGGAAAGAGAAAGGAAGAAGGGGAAAGAAAAGGGGGGAAAGGAAGAAGGGTAAAAGGAGAAGGAGGAAAGGAAGAAGGGGGGAAGGAAGAAGGGAAAAGGAGAAGGGGGAAAGGAAGAAGGGAAAAGGAGAAGGGGGAAAGGAGAAGGGGGAAAAGGAGAATGGGGAAAGGAAGAAGGGGGAAAGGGAGAAGGGGAAAAGGAGAAGGGGAAAAAGGAAAGGGGGAAAAGGAAAAGGGAAAAAGGAGAAGGGGGAAAGGAAGAAGGGAAAAGGAGAAGGGGAAAAAGGAGAAGGGGGAAAAGGAGAAGGGAAAAGGAGAAGGAGGAAAAGGAAAAGGAGGAAAAGGAGAAGGGGGAAAGGGAGAATGGGGAAAAGGAGAAGGGGGAAAGGGAGAATGGGGAAAAGGAGAAGGGGAAAAGGAGAAGGGGGAAAAGGAAAGGGGGAAAGGAGAAGGGGAAAAGGAGAAGGGAAAAGCAAGAAGGGATAAAAAGAATGAGGGAAAGGGAGAAGGGGGGAAATAAGGGAAAAGGAGAAGGGATAAAAGGAAGAAGGGAAAAAGAGAAGGGGAAAGGAGGCAAGAAAAAGAAGGGAAAGGGAGAAGGGACAGAAAGGTGTGAGGCAGAAATGGGGGCTGGGGGCTGAATAAATGTAAAAAGGAAACACACTGTCCCAAAATGTTACCGACAGACCAGTAACCAAATGTTCACTTCTGATCCTCTCTCGGTAAACCATTGTAAATTTCATTACCCAAAACCCCAACGCATCAAAAACATTATGTTAAACAAACAAAAAAGACACCAAGTGAACACTTTTTAAACAAGAAAATACATATCTTTTGTATCAGGAAAAAAGGAAGGGTAGAGTTATACCTTCTGTGCACGGAACATTTTTTTTTCCTTTTTCTTTGGTCCTTTCTATTTTTTTTGGTTTTATTTTGGCTCCTGGCTAGAGCTCCATGGTTCACCAATGGTGAGATTTTTACATATGCATCTGTCTCTGCCCACCATTTAGGTTGCTGCATTCCAACTTCAGGGATGTCTAAACATGACTTCAGTTCATTTGCATTTAAAAATTTTTTTGTTGTTGTCATTCATTCTTACCGACACATATTATGGTCTACTCTTCCAAATGGCAGAATGGGTTTAAATGCGTGTGCATGATGTTCTAACCACATTCGCACACAAGGCTTTGGTTTATAGTCTCATCTGAAGGACTTTTGGGGGAGTGGAGTCAGCAGTGATATTAACTCCAGGGGAAAATCTCCCTGAATGGGAGTCTAGGTGGTGGTTCAAACCTGGCTTCAATCCCAGGCCTTTAAGAGATATAACATAACAACATCTATACAGTATGAAGAAACAAAACAAAACAACCCCCCCCCCCCACCTCCCAAAGAATCAAACAAGAATAACCCCAGCACATTACAGTGATATTTGAGTTAGCTGGAAATTAAAGCTCATCAGTATTAATGATTGTGCACAGGTAGTTATTTGCAAATTGTAAGTTCAGTATCATAGCCAAAACAGCCTTTTCTTCAGGAATCTGAGGCTACCCCTTCCCAGGGCAGAGCAAGTTGCTACAGTACAAAGCCAACTATACTGTAGGGATGCCCGGGGCTGTCAGTATAAACAGCACTCCCACTTTCCGGAGATTCTGTGCTAGGGATTCCCTCTTTTTTTTTTCTTTTTTTCCCCTCTCTTTGTCTCTGCCTTGTTCCTTTTTTATCTATCACATCCTTTTTTTTCTCTTTTCTCTTTTCTGCCTTTTTTGGTCCATTCTCCTGCCTTTTTTCCTCTTCCAGAAAAAAACATCTTATAAGGTAACAATGCTCTCCCATGCTGAAGCTTGATGTGCTGGGCCTGTCTTGGCAGCACAATGCATTTTTGCTCATAATTATGGCAGACAGCAATAGTTGCTTTCTGAGTGTTCAACGATAAAGGAGAAGTTCTGGGGTTTTTGTTGTATTTTTTCCCCTCATAACAACACTCTTGTTGCCTAAGATTCTTTCCCTGCACTAAATGCATTTTGCAAATGTCATCTGGTGATCTTGGTTTTTCAAGAATGAGTCATTCAAAAGACTAACACTCAGACCTCCACCAGCGGTCTACTGAAAAAGAAAAGCAAAACCTTTTGCACCTGTTGAGATTTGAACCACTGCCCTCTGACTGTGAGATCAGCTGCAATGTCTCTGTAGCAACACCTGCATGGAATATATCTAGACCAATGCCTGATGCAGTATCTCTACACTAACACCTGGATGCAGTATCTCTACACTAACACCTGGATGCAGTATCTTACACTAACACCTGGATGCAGTATCTCTACACTAACACCTGGATGCAGTATCTCTACACTAACACCTGGATGCAGTATCTCTACACTAAACACCTGGATGCAGTATCTCTACACTAACAACACCTTGATGCAGTATCTCTACACTTAACACCTGATGCAGTATCTCTACACTAACACCTGGATGCAGTATCTCTACACACTAACACCTGGATGCAGTATCTCTACACTAACTAACACCTTGATGCAGTATCTCTACAACTAACACCTGATGCAGTATCTCTACACTAACACCTTGATGCAGTATCTCTACACTAACACCTGGATGCAGTATCTCTACACTAACACCTGGATGCAGTATCTCTACACTAACACCTGGATGCAGTATCTCTACACAACACCTGGATGCAGTATCTCTACACTAACACCTGGATGCAGTATCTCTACACTAACACCTGGATGCAGTATCTCTACACTAACACCTGGATGCAGTATCTCTACACTAACTAACACCTTGATGCAGTATCTCTACACTAACTAACACCTTGATGCAGTATCTCTACACTAACACCTGGATGCAGTCTCTCTACACTAACACCTGGATGCAGTATCTCTACACTAACACCTGGATGCAGTATCTCTACACTAACACCTGGATGCAGTATTTCTATACTAACACCTGGATGCAGTATCTCTAGACCAAACACCTGGATATATTTCTCTACTTACACCTGGTTACAGAATCTCTACTAACACATGGACAGTTAAAGTAGTTTGAACTTATAGTGATTCAAATAATATCTATGTCCCGTTGTAGCTGATAAATACTTAAAAAGCAAATCCCCCCCCCCCCCCCCCCCTTTACCACACCTAACTATGAAATAAATGAAACAATGACAGATATATACATAAGATTAAAAAAAGAAAATGCATGATTTACACTTAAAGCTTAGCCACTTATGAAATCACATAAAAAAATAAATAAACTTTGACCCCCAAATCAAACATAAAAAATATCTTATCCACATCTATAATTTAACACTAAAAAACCCAAAACAAATCCAAGATCAATCTTTACTAAAATAAGTAAACAAAGTTGATCCAGATGTTTAAAAAAAACCCAAACAACCCAAAACAATCAATGAAATAAAAAAAAAAAACCCAAATGAATGGAAGAAACATCTCAAGAGGGGAAGAAACTGGTCTTGGGTTAGAACCACAAAATGAATAGATTATAAAAAAAAAAGAGAGAAGAAATTATGACATAAAAACTGTCACAAAAATCAATCACCAGGGACAAAGAAATAACTTAAAGTGCAACCACTGTTCAAACCTGACAACCCTTGAACACAACTATTTGCACTGCCAACTGCAGTCTATCAATTCAGCCACTGGTGCATACTTTAACAGCATGCTTATAAATAGATCTACAAGTAGCTTTTTTATTCACAGTAGCATTATGGACCATGAACATTTAACCAATGCTAATTACTTTCAGTATAGCTGAGGAAAAAACAACAAAAAACACAAAAACAAAGAGGAAAATAGATGTATATCTTACGTATGACACAATAATGGCATGGTATTAAACACCCAAACACTCCAAAATATTGGCTTTGTGTTAGATTGCAAAGGTTATTATGTTGTATCATTAATTAACTGACATTTATAGCATAATCAGTTCAAACACCGTGCAGTAAAGTTTTAACACAGTGAAACACATATTTTCCATGTGAAAATAATCAAAGCCGTTACACAGGTTTTGCAAGGAAACAGTATTCTTACAAACTCAACTGTGTGCTGACAGTTTGCGCTCTGTCTTTACAAGCAAAACAAGTTTTACTGATATTCTAATGTTTTTAAGTGGCAGCTATTATTATCTAAATGATTATATAATATCAAGAAAATATACAAAGCTAATAAAATATGGATTCAGCTTTGAATATAAAGAAAATGTATAACACTGATAAAGTATACATTCTACTTACAAAAAAAAAGTACAATCCTTACATATTAAACAGACTAACAAGCATTAGGATTACATAATAAAATCAAGTAAATGATCAATGTTTTTTTGTAGTTAGAAAAGAAAGTCTCACTAATGTCATCAACATTCAACGGTCTAAAAATGCAAGTTTTCCAGTAAAAGCCAGTGTTAGTCACTAACTATTTTTAAAAAGACAGTTCCAACAAATTCCCACATTCACCCAGAAAAAAGCCTGAACAAAGGGAAAGCAGCACTGAACAAACCAAGCTACTAAGTAAAAAAGGAAGCACTATGTTATTACCCTTGAAGACGTTTCTGGACGTCTTCCCTCAAATCAACGTGCGTTCTCTCCCCTAACAGTCACTTGTCTGCTTAAATCTGCCCTTGGAGAAAAACAACAGGATGATGATCATGCACAAATACTCTAACAGGTTATTATCATGGACGGAACTTCTAGATTTTAAAGGAAAAAGACAGCTACCATTCACCACCTTGAAGTAATCATACACAATTAGAAAAACCAATACGGTCAAGCAAAGTAACACTACACTTCTACGTAAGGGCACAATCACTAATATAAAGGGGGAAAAAAGGTAAATACACACAATGCAGTGGCATATCACAATGCATTAAGAGTGTTAGCTTGTGCGACTAGCAGGCTATGTGTAAAACACAATTTTCATATATATATATAGTGGTGTGCCTTGACATTTGTAATGAAGACACAAGCAGGAGGCATAGTAATTTACAACGTTTTGAAACAAACAGACAATATACTCTGACTTGGTAGCAAAACAGTTACAGCATCAGTTTCAGACTCATTCTATCAAGAAAACTCATTTTGTGCAACACCATAAATCACAAAAATGAAAGAAAGCATGAGGCTTGAATAGATCTGCTGTGAGTCCAAGCATGTGCAGATTATATGAGTATTTGTATATATATTTGTGCTAGTGCTAGGCAAGTAGATATTTTTCATTATCAAAATAAATAGGAGTGCATTATTTTAAAAAAATGATAAGCACAATCTAAATATTAAAGCTTGCAAATTCTTTTCAAAAAGAGAACATGAACAGTTCTCTGCAAAAGAAACTGCCCCCCCCAAAAAAAACAACAGCAACCAACCCCCCCCCCCCCAAAAAAAAAAAAAAACAAACAACCAACCTCTCCGCCCCAAAAAATCACAAAAAAACAAAACAAACCCAACAACAAAATGAGAAGTGTAGTAATTTAAATATTAAAAAAAACAGCAAAAAAGATATAATCTAAAGATTTTCATTCTTTGCAATATCTGTACAAAATGTAAAACCAGTCATCAAATGAGGAGATGACAACAACAAAACTACAGCTCATTGTTCATGTCATATATATTTCATATCAAACAAAATTAAAATTATTATAACCTTTCCTCTAGTTTCTGAATACAAAAAAACAAACTTTAATAAAAAGTATAAAACTAATATAATCTTGTGTTTTTACTTGTGAGAAAAGTGGGAAAGAAAGTTCTAACTGATCTAGCCAACACATAATGCAGACTGGTGAATGGTGCTAGAAAATCATAGTATGGCATGCGATTAAAATGAAAGGTTTTCTTGTTATAAACAATATAAAACGTGAGATCTAGAATCTTGTTCAAGCCACAGTCTTAATGATTATGGTGCATAAGTTTTAAATTAATTTAAATGACGCCAGGCAGATGGAGAATCCACTGACCTCTTTAAGACTGGACAGACGGTTTCGTTGTTGTCTGTTATACATCTTCACCACACTGCAGCCAACATCTGCCCATGATAATGCATTCCATGCCTAATTTAATGTGGTATAAGAGGGGTGGCATAGCCTAGTGGTTACACTGTTGTGCTTGTGATATGATGGCCTGGAATCAAGTCACCATAGAGGCACCTGTTTTACAGAATTTTACCCTCGAGTTAACAGAAGTACTGACTCCACTCGCCTAAAAGTCCTATGGCTGAGATTTAATAACTGAGGCCCCATGTATAAACACACAGAGAACATCTTCAGCACATGTTAAAAACCTGTTCCACCTTCCAGTAAAAGTAGGCAAATTTGTGCTGGCAGGAATGGATGATACAATTTTAAAAGCACATGCACATTGGTGTTGTGTTTAGACACCATCCTGAGCCTATCCTGAGGTCAGAATGCGTCTTCATTGTTGGTGAGTAATTGGTTGCATGCGCAAGATCTCACCATTGGTGAGCGTCAGATCTCTAGCCAAGGAACAAAAACAAAAATGCCGTATCAATCCACTGTTTGAAACACTGCTACTAGTGTCTTGGTACCATTAGACACATTGCACACAGATACTCTTTTCTTTGAAAATGCTATTTTCTTTCAGCTTTTCAACCAATACACAGGTAAAAAATAAGGTTTTGGGGAGGGGGTGTGTGTGTGTGGAGAACTAGTTATGGACATGGGCATGTATGTGTGAGCGTTACTTTCCAGTTTGAAAGTCTTACCATTTTTCCATTTTGATCAATACTATGCCATTAAATACAAACTTTAACATTAAAAAAAGAAGCAGCAAAACAGAAGAAAAAAAAAGGCTGGTGATCAAAATATGGTGCAACTGAGATTTTTTAGATAATATATATATATATATATGAATCAACACACACATTTTGTGTGTGTGTGTGTGTGTGTGTGTGTGTGTGTGTGTGTGTGTGTGTGTGTGTGTGTGTGTGTTGTGTGTGTGTGTGTAGAGGGTAGGTAGCTGGTATCCTGATTATTCAATTTATTGCCATTCACAGTTCTGCTAAAGCTCAACCAGGTCTCACTCCCAGCATCATAGCCCTGGCTTAAGTATGCAGCCATAACGCTGCAACAAATCTTTTTAAATTCTACATGACACAGGAAAAATGATCAACTAAATTGTTGTAATTTGATGAAAATGCAAATCAAACACTAAATCTAAGATATGACAAATAAAATCTATATCAACTGTGGAGTCAACCTTGGATGAGCATGGCTCATGCAGTAAAATCAAATGTATAGTTCAAAGCCAGCCAGGTCATAAGTCATCATTGTTGCATACAGCAAAGTACAAAGCCTTGAATTGTTACTGTTTTTTTTTGCATTGGGCAAAGGCTGTGTATAATCTCTGACCCCCCCCCCCCCCCCCCCCCACACGCAACTAGTATTAGTAGTTTGGAATCTTACTTAGTTTTGCATTTTGCTGTGACACGCAACAATCAAATAAGGGATTACCATACACAGGTAATCACCGTAATGAGATGAGGATGCTGAAGAGGGGTGGTGGGGGGGGGGGGGGGGGATGATTAAAGAAAGAATGGGAAGGTTCTCCTCTTTTGCTTGTCTAGAAAAGGGCCGAGAAGGAAAAGTTATCTTTGATGTCATCAGTGCCCCATGACACTGATAGCCATTGCAGGCATGCTTCAGACTGCCAAATGACAGGAATTTTCTTTATCTCTTATGTAGTGATTAGTGTGCATGGAGCAGCAACAAAGCTATCATTCAATCATAACACATTCGCATTTTGCTGGGAAAAAAACCCCAATCAACAATCCTCACAGCAAAAGCCCCTTGGTAATGATCTGTTATTGAACACTGACTGGGTGTAGCATTTACGGGATTAACACAAGGAAGGACTGCAATTACCCCCCACCCCAACACCTCGGAAAGTAAAAGCTTTCACCGAGTGCCAGAAGCAGTTTGCATCAAGTTTCCAAATATGAATGGAAAATGAAGTGAAAGGAAGTAGCACTGTGGGCAGCACACTTGCCAAATTATACATGCACTGAACTTACATTTGATAAATCCTAGCCAAGAACAACATATAACACTAGTTATGCAGGTGTCGGTTTCATCGAATTTGTCGCTGTAGCTTGGTTACAGAAAGAAGCACTGACAGCACAGATCTACAATCGAAAAACATGTGAACAGTTCACGTGCGTTTAGCTGTTATTCCAAGAATCCATATACTACACAATTAGAAGTGATTTCCAAAGAAAAACACTTGTGGACTGCTAGTCGCATTTCGTTTGTTGGGGGTTCGCCATCTTGAAACCGAGGAAGTTGTAGTACATGGGCATGCGCTGTTGGGAGTATTTTTGCCGGAAGTTGTTGACAAGTGCTGGCTCACGTGCAGGTCAAGTCCCACTGAAACTGAAACGTTTCTTGCCAAGTGCTGCACGCTGTATGAATTAACTGTATCACTGTGCAGCCATGTCAGGAAAATTTGAGCCAACAGGTATTGAGATTAAGACCTGATGATGCCTAACTATTGATTAATTCATAAAACGACACTTTTAGGGGGTTGTATTGCAGTGTAAACAGAGTTGACCTCTCCCCTCAGAAGGCAAGGAGGTCAAAGGTTATTTAACTGATAATGTTATTAATTTGCACTTGTAAACTTAAGATCATCACCGGGGACATGAACTAAACCAAATACCACCCTGTTAATGGATGATTCCCAATCTGAGCAAATGCACAGTGCTAAGAAATGGTACAGCTGGAGAAGGGTTCCACAATTAAGCAGGAGTTGTCAGGGTTGCCTTCAACCCAGGCTGTCTCCCACACTTAACAACATAGGACACTGCCAGAGTCGCTTTCTGTGCCTTTCAACAGTTCTCAAAACACAATATAATGACTGATGCTCATGGTGATCATGCCAGCACAGTAAGGAGGAAGGTGGCATGATGGTTAAGAATTGGACATGCACTTGCCTATTAAGCAAACTGTGAGGTTCTGGGTTCCATTCCAGCCTTGCCCTTTACTTTCCCAGTTTGACAGGAAAATCAAACTGAATGTCAGGTATTTTGGAGGAGACTCAAAACCAAGACCTGTATGCTTATGGACTTTTGCGAGTCAAAAGAACGCACAGCAGTGGAAAATAGGAAAGAGCAGGGAGGTTCCCTCTGACTTTCCTGGTAAAATTGGTATGTTCAATTCCCACTGTATCCCTGAATTTGGAATATGCCTACCTTGATGGTGGGAATAAAGAATTAATGGTCACAAATATATAAATCATGGAATAATCTCACCACTGGTGAATCTCTGAGCTCTAGCTGAAGAATCCCCCCCAAAAAACAAACAAACAAACAAACAAACAACAACAACAATAACAACAAAACATAAAAAATAACCATCCAAAGAAACTTGAAAAAATCCCAACAATAAACAGTGCAGAAATCTTAGGAAGAAGAGCTATCAAATACCTTTGTTTTGCAGACAACATGGATAGCCAGGCAAGCAGTGAACAAGGAATCTTTGTTAAACTTAAAAAAAAAAAAAAAGACTGGCCAAACATCTGTAAAGTACTCCATTGAAATCGGCACCAGAAAGACCAGTTTACCAAGCCCTCCATCATTACGGACATGCATGACTGGACAGACGCTTAGAACTGTTCACTGACCTGAATGCTTTGGATGAGACTATAAACCAAGGCCCCGTGTGCGAATGCACACAGAACATCTTGCACACACATTAAATCCTGTTCCACTTTTCATAAGAGTAGGCCATTGTGTGCCGATGGGGAACAGATAACACGATTTACAAAAACTGCATACACACGGGGACAGGATGTAAAAAAGCACATGAGTGCTTATTCCATTATCCTTGATATAAAAGAATAAATAAATAATGTACCATTGTATGCAAGGGGGTTAACCCTGCAACAGACTGGCGTCCTATCCAGGGGGGAGTCTATGACTCTCAGTCGCTTAACGCCACAGAAACCGGGATAAGCACCAGCCTGATGAGCCTTAGGCTCGGGACAGACTTTAACTTTAACTTTAACATTGTATGCAGAACATCCCCACATTCGCTACAACCCCCTGAAGGACGACTGGATCTTGGTGTCGCCGCATCGCGCCAAGCGACCATGGCAGGGACAGGTGGAGAAGGCAGAGGAGGCCGCCATTCCCAGGCGCGACCCCAACAACCCCCTGTGTCCAGGATCCGTTCGGTCCAGTGGGCAGGCAAGTTGTCCTTTTCTTTTGAATGTGTGAGTGAGTGAGTGATGTGTGTGGTGTGTGTGTGTGTGTGTGTGTGTGTGTTGTGTGTGTGTGTGTGTGTGTGTGTGTGTTGTGTTGTGTTGTGGTGTGTGTGTTGTGGTGTGTGTGTGTGTGTGTGTGTGTGTGTGTGTGTGTGTGTGTGTGTGTGTGTGTGTGTGTTCGCATCTTAATTTGTGTAGATTCTAACATTACATTCGCTTAGATCTACTGACTAGAAAACAAGGTGTGAGATGACTACAGAAATAATACATATTTTGTCAGTTAAAGATGTGTCAGTAACATTCTTCTGGGTTCCTTCACACTGTGGGATTATTCCCAATGAAAGAATGTGTGTGTGTGTGTGTGTGTGTGTGTGTGTGTGTGTGTGTGTGTGTGTGTGTGTGTGTGAAGAGTGTTTCTATGTCTTATGTAGTAGAGTATACTGTATGTATGTAATACTTCCTAGCACTTGGGACCTATAACTGGACCTGTTTTGTGCAGGTGAACCCTGAATATGAAGGGACCTTTGTGTTCACCAATGACTTTCAAGCTCTTCTGGAGGACACCCCCAAGCCAGGTAAACTATGGCAGGTAGAGATTGCCCTTCTGGATTGTCTTCATCCCACTTCCTGATTGTTTAGGTTTCTCTGCATGATAGTTAGAATTTGACTTCCTGATTGTTTATATTTTACTCCCTTGTTGTTAAGTTTCCAGTCCATGATTGTTAAAGTTTCACCCCATGATTATGTAGGTTCCAGTCCATGATTGTTAAAGTTTCACCCCATGATTATGTAGGTTCCAGTCCATGATTGTTAAAGTTTCACTTCATGATTGTTAAAGTTTCACCCCATGGTTATGTAGGTTCCAGTCCATGATTGTTAAAGTTTCACCCCATGGTTATGTAGGTTCCAGTCCATGATTGTTAAAGTTTCACCCCATGGTTATGTAGGTTCCAGTCCATGATTGTTAAAGTTTCACCCCATGGTTATGTAGGTTCCAGTCCATGATTGTTAAAGTTTCACCCCATGATTGACAAGGTTCCACTCCCTGATGGTTTATGTTTCACTCTCTGATTGTTAAAGTGTCATCCCTTGATTGTGAAAGTTTCATTCCATGATTTTTTTAGGTTTCACTTCATGATTGTTAAAGTTTCACCCCATGATTGACAAGGTTCCACTCCCTGATTGTTTATGTTTCACTCTCTGATTGTTAAAGTGTCATCCCTTGATTGTGAAAGTTTCATTCCATGATTTTTTTAGGTTTCACTCCAGGATTGTTAAGGTTCTTCTCCATGCCCATATTTTCTGGAAGGCAGTAAAAAGTTTCCAGAACCATATTATTTTAGAAAACCCCATGTCATAAAGTTTCTTCATGCAGTGTTTAGTACAAATTCAAAAAAGTGCTCGTAAACCTGGCAATGTTTATAAAAACCATTTTAAGATGTTTTAAGTAGCAAAATTGATTTTAATTTGTCAAAGCTGTTTATATGTTTTATGTTTTGCATTGTGGACATTTTGTCTGTTGTTGTTGCTGTTTGTGTGTGTGTGTGTGTGTGTGTGTGTGTGTGTG
>CM060334.1:8693115-8704376 GCA_030674155.1 Stramonita haemastoma
ATTCTTTGCAAAAATACACTGTGTGTGAAAAAGGAAAATTAAAGTAGGAAGTTTCCTCCCTCAACCCCACACCTGTCATTTATGAAACAACAATATACATGCATGAGCACACACACACATCACACCACACACACACACACACACAACACACACACACACACACACACACACACACACACACACAACACAACATTGCTTTAGCAACACACAACACACAACCCACACACACACACACACACAACACACACACACACACACCACACTCACACGGACTGAACCACGGAACTGCAACATCAAAAAGCCACACACACACACACGACAAAACACACACTACCCATTACTCGATAAAGAATGAAATGCATCGCACACCCACACATGAGAACGAACAAACACTCATCCTTACACGTGAGAATGAAATGGAGAACATTGTATGATGGCATTTGAATATTTAGTTTACAGTTGGACTTGTTCTATTTAAATACAGATTGCGTAGCTTCAGAACACTCCAATTTTCATAATTTCGTAGAACATTCCAGAACTGTTACAGGTATTTCTTCCTGACTGTGCAAACATGAAGTCCACAGCTTGTTTTGTGCTAATTCCATCAAGATTCAGAATGCTAGATGAAAACTTGATAATTCTAGAGAAAAAGTTAGACTGAAAATCCGAATTTTTCATTGTATACTGTGAAACAGCACCATTCTTGTGAAATTTGATGATGTGATTTTGAAGTTTTTAACTTAACCCTCTTAGTCCCGATCTGGGATTTGCCGGGATTTAGACACAGTAGATTTCCTTCGTGCTGTGACCATCACTAATTGTTATCACATGCTAAACCTCTATCAGGCCAGAAGGAGAAACCCTGCTGAGTGTCTGGAAGTAATTATAGCTGCTGGTATGTACTTAGCAGGAGGAAAAGGCCAGTGAGCATGTGTGCCTGACCTGATTTCGTGATGGAATGCGAAATCTAGGGGCAGTTTGTGTTCAGAGAGTCCGAATGCAAGAGGGTTAATCTTTTTTTTTGTAAAGAGAGCAGGCAAGATGTTGCAATGCATGAAGAGAGATGGGGGATGACAAGTGAAGAAAGAACTGTTTCAGATCTGGCGGTGATGATGAAGAGAGAACTGTTTCAGATCTGGCGGTGATGATGAAGAGAGAACTGTTTCAGATCTGGCGGTGATGATGAAGAGAGAACTGTTTCAGATCTGGCGGTGATGATGAAGAGAGAACTGTTTCAGATCTGGCGGTGATGATGATGAAGAGAGAACTGTTTCAGATCTGGCGGTGATGATGATGAAGAAAGAACTGTTTCAGATCTGGCGGCATGATGAAGAGAGAACTGTTTCAGATCTGGCGGTGATGATGAAGAGGAGAACTGTTTCCAGATCTGGCGGTGATGATGATGAAGAGAGAACTGTTTCAGATCTGGCGGTGATGAATGATGAAGAAAGAACTGTTTCAGATCTGGCGGTGATGATGAAGAGAGAACTGTTTCAGATCTGGCGGTGATGATGAAGAAGCTGCTGACCAAGTACGACAACCTGTTTGAAGTGTCCTTTCCCTATTCCATGGGGTGGCATGGTTAGTGCACACACCCCTGTCTTGCTTTTCTGTCTGTGCTACATGCGTTGGAGATCTCCCCTTGATCCACCTCGGGAGCTGCAGAGATTTGAACCCACAGCCTGTGTGGCTTCAGGACCATAAGGATGGACCGTGTTTTGCCATGCTCTGTAGGCTGCTGTACCCTTATTTATTTATTTAAAAAAAAATTATTCAGGAAAAAGTAGTGAGGAAAGACAAGTGCAGGTATTAAAAAAAAATTCTTTTATATTGAGGGTAATGGAATAAGCACTCATGTGCTTTTTTACATCCAGTCCCCGTGTGTATGCAGTTTTGTAAATCTTGTCATCTGTTCCCACCGGTACACAATGGCCTACTCTTACGAAAAGCGGAACAGGATTTAACGTGTGCACAAGATGTTCTGTGTGTGTTCGCCCATGGGGCCTTGGTTTATAGTCTCATCTGAAAGACTTTTTGGGAGTATGGAGTCAGCACTGATGTTAACTCCAAGGGAAAAATCCCCTCATCTTATGATAGCAGTCCAAGTAATATAATAAATTTTCAAATACACCGTAATTTCACCTGATGAAGTCTGTGGTTGGTAACAATCGGGGAAATGTGTCTCATCCCTCGTGATACAGATTAAACTAAACGCCTTCAAGATGAAATACTCAAAGAAATGTAAACTGCATATGTGGTGATAGATTACGAATAGTCATATTCTTCACTGTGGATATCTAAAACCACTTTTACCTTTTTGTGCCTAAATCTATCACTGGATCATTGTCTTGAACCATTGCAATTGCTGGACATTGTGTTAGCGCTAATAAGAAGTCCGATAATTCAGTATTCGTAGTTTGTTTAAAGCAAGTTTTATATTTTAATTTGTTTATCTGGCATTGGTTATCAGCTATGCTCAGTTTTTATTGTGTTCAGGGATTAAATTATTATTATTATTATTATCATCATCATCTTCATCATCATCAATCATCATCATCTCATCATGATTATCATTATCATCATTATTATTATTGTTGTTGTTGCTGTTACTATTGTCATTATTGTTGTTGTTGTTGTTGTTGTATGCTGCTGCTGCTGTTGTTATTTTGTCTAAAATCACTTAAGGTGAATAGACATTAAACTGAAGATGACACTGTCAGTGTGTGTCGTGTGGTGCAGGAGCGCCAACAGGTGAGTGGCTGGAGAAGGACTGCAGTCACTGGCAGCTGCACGCCCTGTACTACCCCCCTCTGCTGCGCTCAGCCTCCGTCAAGAAGTTCATGGTGGGCTACGAGATGCTGGCTCAGGGACAGCGCGACCTCACCCCAGAACAGGTGACTGACTGACCGCTGCTGGTGTCCTGCTGGCTGTGTGTGTGGACTGTAGGTGTAATGTGACGCTTCTCCTCATAGGGAGTCGTGTTGTACCAAGGTCAAGTTTTAGTTGTTGTTGTTGTTCACAGCTGTCAGTTTTCCCCCACTTTCAGCCCTCTCAGGAGATAATTATCCTATCCCAGCCCAGCCCAGCTGTGGCCAGCTGGTGCTAATTATAGCAGGAGCTGACCACACATGGACTTGGTTAAAGGAAGGAGAGTGCTAAATTTAGCACTCTTGACCAGGCCTTACTGAGTGATGTTGAATTTGTGCACTGTGTGTTGTGCGTACCCCAGCTTAACACCCTGGGGGGGTCACCCAGAATACGCACTCTTGACTCACTCATCCCATCTGGGAATCACTGTGAGATAAGAAGTACACTGAATGAGAAGTTTGCGTGTATGACTATTTTCAAGTACCTTGCCATAAAGGCAGCCATACTCTGACTTCAGAGGATTTTTCTTCTTTAAAGGGGAGTGCAGGTTGTTATGTTCAGAGCTTGTCATGGCTGAAGGCAATCTGAACACATTTTACAACATAAGAAAGGTTTAATGTAGGCCTTGGTACTTAGCTGATATCAGTAAATGACTCGGCTTTTGGCCTGAGCTGGAAGTTTAGTTGTTAACATGCTATCAATCTGCAATAAAAAGGCTAGTGAATAGAAAAAAAAAAGATTGAAAATGGACAATTCTTTGAAAGTAATACACTGCAGAAAGTGACAAAAGTGAAAGTGACAAGATGAGGGCTTGGATATTTTTTAATGCATTTTAAAAGCGAAAGTAAAGAAAATTATGCCTTGATGTTTCCGTAGAAGAAGAATGGCTAAGTTTTATAATCAGTCAAAACTCAAAATCGACAACCTGACCCCCACCTGCCCATAATGGCTCTTAGTGCAATCTTTCCTGTGTGTTTTTTTCCTGCTTGGTAGTCATATTCTGTACAATATGTGTCATTTTATGGTGGAGGTCACAATTATTTGACTGCAGAGTTGAGAGAAATTGAAGATATGAGAACTTCTTTTTTTTTTTTTTTTAGATAGCAACTGACGTTTAGCTGAGATTCTGATGACAAGAGAAGCCAGTATTCCTGGCTGCTTTTTGAGGTTGTTAAGTTTGGCAGAATTAGGCACATCTGCAAGTTAGAATGTGTGCATTTTCAGTTGTTGCTAACGATGATTATTGTAATGATTATTGTGATGATTATTGTGATGTGCAGGCAGCAGACAGACTGAGGAGGCTCCCAGAGGATCACTACAAGGAGAAGAGAGAGTAACGGTGACATACAGACCGGAATATTGCCTGGACTGTCAGCATGGCATATTTGTTGGCATCCTCCTTCTTGGGGTCTTATACAAACTTCAAAGAGGGCAATAAAATATTTGCCTTTACGTGTTATGAAGTAAGATGTCTATAACTAATACCAATGAAATGGGGGGGGTTTGGAGGTATGTTTAATTGGAGACTGATGACCGTTTTAATGATGGCATCAGCTTTAAATGTTATGACTGGCATGAATGAATGGATAATTTAAGTATCCCTGAAACATGATTGATAAAGAGTGGTGGGATATCTGATAAAAAATGTAAAATTTTTATGATGTCTGAGAATGATTTTTCAACGTTGTTTGTTTAGCTTGATTTGCCAACATATTATAATCAATGAATAGTAAGGGCACAGTGTGATATGGTGCTAGTGGGGTCCATTTTGGATGGAAGTAGTGTGAGGGATGTGACATTGCATCTGAGAAAGACGGATACCTGCAGTTATGATAATGAAAAGAACAGAAATCCCCACTTTAAATGTAACAAAATGAAACAAATGTTATTTTGACCCACAGAATGCTGTTCTTGTTTGTCTTGGTAGTCATGCTTTAGGGAGTTCTGAATTCAAAAGGATTCTTTTCCTCGCAGAGAAATATATTGAGAACATTTTCTGCAATATCAATTAAACTAGGCTGTTGAGCACCACCAGGGTAAAACAGTACCGCCACTTGCCATGGATCTGGCACAAACCTTCATGAGTACAGATCTAAATGAATCTGAGCACCTTGCACTTAGTCACTCTGGAAGTGTTGCAAAACATTTAGAGCCTTGCAGTGTTGCTCTGGAAGTGTTGCGAAACATTCAGAGCCTGCAGTGTTGCGAATTCAGACCCTGCATGTGCGAAACATTCAGAGCCTGCAGTGTTGCGAAACATTCAGAGCCTGCAGTGTTGCAAAACATTCAGAGCCTGCAGTGTTGCAAACATTCAGAGCCTGCAGTGTTGCTCTCACAGGGCAAAGCTGTAGCTGATCTCTCTCTGAGAAGAGTTGATAGACAACGTGGGAAGGATCACAGACCCTGCAAGACTGTCATGTTTTTATTTCGAAATGTTAGACTAGTCACGAGGTGTTGGAGATAAATCTCTACTGTTTAGGTTATCAGCAGTAGTATACTAGTCTTGTGTGTGAGCCACACTGAATCATGTCCTGAGCAGATTTCAAATGTGTGTGTGGGTGTGTGTTTTCAAGTGATTGCTAGTCTGTCTTTAGAAACAAGACAGTGTTGACGTTGTGAAGACAGTGTCTGTGTGTGAAGTCAGCAGTGAGGGGGGGTCACTATGCTGAAATGGAATGTTCATGCACAGGGAACTTGTTGAGTTTTGAATTGGGTATGGCTATGGATTGTCTTTCCATGTGTGTTTTTTCAATTCTGGGTTTGCTCAAATGCTTTCAGTAGTTATTTTGAGGGTCACATTTCGAACAGAGTTGTTTCAGTTATGTGAAGAAGATACAATGTTGGTTTTGAGGGTGATATTTTTAACAGGGTTATTTCATTAAAAAAAAAAAATTGGATAGTGTTTTAATTGAAGGTGACATGACAGGGTTATATCAATTTATGGAAAGTTTTGTTGCGATCATTTTTTTTTTTTTTAAACACTTTATTCCATTGGTGATTGTTTACAATGCTTAATTTTCATCAGGGTTATTTCCTTGGTAATCATGTACAGTGCCTGAAAACATTTTATATTCAAGGTCTGTTTTATTTGTTTGTTGTTAGCTTCTTCAAAGACAAATCATATCTGCATGAAGTTGCATCATGGATGGTATTTTAGATGTATACTATTATGGCTGGTCCATAATTAGATCAAAACATCACTACTGGAATGGCATCGCAGGAATACACAGCTATGTTGCCTGTGCGGGGAAAATAGTTCATTTTGGAGATGGCATCTGCCCCCATCCCACCCCCCATATCAATATCAGCATCATGACAGATTGGCTGCCTGCCCACATGGACATGAGCAGAGGGGAAGTTTTTTTTCATAAAAATCAACAAACGTTGCTCAGAATATTTCCCTGAAATTCTTTCTCCTCAAAAAGAAAAAAAAAAGATAGTTAAACAGAAACAAAAGTTTCAGAACTAAACATAGGCAGAAGTGGCCCTTCTTTTCAGAAAAAAAAGTTGATAAAAGTAAGTCATGGTATTTGATGTTTGGTTGAGAAATCTGTACAAGGTTGGCTGGAAAGGGGACATCTGTTATCTGTGGAGGTTAACAGGTAGAAATGGGACACTTGTTTCTTTGTTTTAAAAAAAAAATGCCATTCCCATGTTAAGGAAGAGAAGCCCTCTCTCCCAGTGCACGGTGCTCATTAATATGTTTCTGTAGCCCATAATTTATTATGTGGGCATTGTGTAGGGAAGGGGTAGGAGATGGCTGGCTGCCCAGTAGTGGGCAACTCATAGGGAAAAGGTTAAAAACCCAACCAAAACCCATGCACACACACTTAAAAAAGAATTCAGGGTGCACTAAGTGTTACTTTCCTTCCTGTGTCTCAAAAAAATAGGATGTGTTCCTGATTTGAGTGGGTTAATCCCCCTGACATCCCTACAGTCAGAATGTGGCTGCCTTAATGGCTGGCAAAAACGGTGTTTATGGAAAACCTCACCACTGGTGAACCTGGAGCTTTAGTTGAGGGAAAAAAAAGTTCCCTGACAAACAAGAAACTTGGGACTGACTCCCTTATGTTTACTCCACATTTCTTGATCTGTGTTGTATCTGAAGAAAGGTTAAGGTGATATGTATTTTCACCATATTGAATGTCATGTAATTATTTGTACTCCTCGGTGTGTTTTGTGTATGTGATTTAGTAGGTGGGCAATTAATTATCCCAGGGATTGTATGGTATCTCTAGGATATTTAAGTACAACCTCAGACGCTTCTTCTGTTTCTGTCCCCCCCCCCCCCCAAATTTCTTAAGTTTTGTGCAATCAAGGCACTTTTAAAAAATTTGTTTAATGTCATGCATGTTTATGATTTAGCAGTGTATCTAGTGGTATTACTATTTAATGAATTGTTTCCTGGTAATATATATAAAGTTGTTGGTACCTGGGGACATAGTTATCTATGCAATATAGCTTGCCATAATGATAAATGTGAATCATTTCACATTAATACACATGAAAGATATGTGGTTTTGTCATACTACTATTTTTGAAGTTACTGGTAACAGAGGACCCAGTCATCTGTATTGTTTAAGGTGTATGTTTGAACTGTATCAGTTTGCTTCATTCTCCATGACTTTTCTATTAAAAAAAAATCTCTTTGATCCCTGAAGTTGGAATACAGCTACCCTAATGGTGGCAGACAGGTGCATACACAAAATCTCACCATTGGTGAACTTTGGAGCTCTAGCCAAGGTGGAAAAAAACAACAACAAACAAAAAGGCCACCAAATATCAAACCAACAAAAAACACCCTCTTTGAATTGTCTCTTTCATTGTAGCCCTCTGGATAGGATTTAACCCTCTTGCATTCGGATTCTCTGAACACAAACTGCCCCTAGATTTCGCATTCCATCACAAAATCAGGTCAGGCACACATGCTGGCTGGCCTTTTCCTCCTTCTAAGTACATACCAGCAGCTATAATTACTTCCAGACTCTCAACAGGGTTTCTTCTTCTAGCCTGATAGAGCTTTGACATGTGGTAGCAATTAGTGATGGTCACAGCATGATGGAAATCTACTGTGTGTAAATCCTGGTTCTGGACTTAGGGGGGGGTAATTATTCAATCTCGTTTGGGACTAAGAGGGTTAAGTATCAAGGAAATAAACCACCCACCACAGGGTTCCCAGCCTCCTTGACTGTATGTTTCATCCCCCCCCCCCCCCCCCCCCCCAAATGTCGCAGCATATAGAACATCTTGGCTACATACATGACATGACATGACATGACTTTGCCATGAAACTGACTGGACCACTTCACTTGGCATGTTTATGTAAGGAGTAGTTTTGTGTTTTTGCAATGTACTTCTTGCTTTGATGAAAGTCAAGTATGCACTTCAGAGGTCTCAGGATTATGTTGGCAAGTTATATCAGTCTTTTACAAATTTTTTTTTTACTGCATTTTTTATTGTATGTTTTGACATCTGTATTCGGTCTACAAAAAAAAAATCCCTGAGAATATTATAATTAAATGGTTTTACTGTCTTTTTCTTTGGCGTGCCTTCAATTTGTGACATGCCTAGAGGTGTGTATGTGTGTGTATGAATGCTGTGCTGTGTTTTTTTGTTTGTTTTTTTAATTGTTTTATGTCAAGGATAATGGAATAAGCACTATTGTGCTTTTTTACATCCAGTCCCCATGTGTATGTCGTTTTGTAAATTTTGTCATCTCTTCCCATTGGCACCCAATGGCCTACTCTCTTCGAAAAGCAGAACAGGATCTAACGTGTGCGCAAGATGTTCTGCATGTGTTTGCACTCAGGGCCTCAGTTTATAGTCTCATCCGAAGGACTTTTGGGGAGAGTGGAGTCTGCACTGATCTTAACTCCAGGGGAAAAATCCCCTTGAACAGGATTCAAACCCGATTGTCAGATAGCAAGTGCAATGTTCTAACCACTAGGCTATCCCGTCCCCCTGTGTGTGTGTGTTTGTGTGTGTGTGTGAGTGTGTGTGCGCGCGCGCATGTGCCTATGTTGAGTATGGATTATATGTTTCTTTTATCCCCAAAGTTGGAATACAGCTACCTAATTGTGGGCAAAAACGGTTTCATGATATTATGCAAACATCTCACCATTAGTGAACCTTGGTGCTGTAACCAAGGAAGGGGGAAAAAAGAAAGCTTTTTTATGTACAAGAAAGTATCCCACACCAGAGACATGTACTATGTTTACTACCAGACATTTTGTTCTTACAGTATTTGACAATGAAATTAAGACTTGTATTCATGCCAGTATCCACACAAGGTCAGCACACAAAGTTCTTGTTGGCATTCATTCAACAAGCAGGCTGTGCACACTTCACAAAAAGAAACCCATCTCTCCATTCTCATGCCTTTATTTGCGTATTGTAATAAATGGTAAAAAATAAAGTCAGTACCAAATTAAAAAAAAAGTTATGACCTGCTGGTGTTCTTGAGCTCATCGTTTATGGATAAAGATCCCTTTGGACAGCTGTCATGTTTTGACAAGGTTGATTTTTATTTTTAAAATGGGAGTGGTCTAGCTTGTAATTCATCAGTCAGATGTGCCTTGCACTCTGTAAAATATGCTGTCACATCCCCATTCCAAGGACCCCAGGAAATATAACAGTTGCCTGTGAGGTGAGCTCTCAGGAGTGTCTTCATTTCCTCGCTGAGGACACCAGAGGGGCAATGGCTCTGTGGCCACATCTCCACACCAGCTCTTGGTCATGGTGATACACAGTCATTCCTTTTTCTTATTCAGAAAAAAAAACACACCAAAATTCTGCTGTCTGTGCGTGCTATCCTGCCCTACTGGACATTATGTCCGAGTGGTTAAGACCATTTGAGAAGACCAGTGTATCCAACCTGGTAAGGGGATGCAGAAAAGGAGAGGGGGAGCTATCCTGTCCCATCATTGAAGAACAGTGATGGTTCTCCATGTACACTGGGACTAGACTCTCTGACAGCTTTGTGGCTTGTCTGTTCATGCATCTGTTCTACAGGCTTGGATATATTTTTTTTTTATAGCTAATGTGCAATGGCCGCCGCGGTAGTCGAGTGGTTAGGGCGTTGGACTCGTAATCTAAAGGTTGCGGGTTCGATCCCAGCTGTCGGCTATGGCGTTGTGCCCTTGGAAAAGGCACTTTACGGCTATTTTCTCAACCCACCAGGTGTAAAAGGGGTACCAACCTTGTGTTGGGGGTTAACCCTGCGATAGACTGGCGTCCTATCCAGGGGGAGTCTATGACTCTCAGTCGCTTAGCGCCACAGAAACCGGGATAAGCACCGGCCTGATGAGCCTTAGGCTCGGGACAGACTTTAACTTTTAACTAATGTGCAATGGCCATCAGTTATCCTTGTCATTTTTCATTTTCTGTGTCAGATGAACAACAGTGTGCATAACAGACATGCATAAGACACTATCAATCCAGCAGCAGCTCACAGCAACATACAAATGTTCCACTGTCATCATCATCAAAATACAGATTTTGTGCCAGCTTTGACACTTGGTCAGCAAAGGTTTTGTAAACAAAGCAGATCTGCAGAGATAAATAAAATTGGCAGTGTAACTCTACACCTAGACTACTACATGACAACACAAATAGGAAACAAGTATCACAGATTATCAGCAGATCTCATGCTATATGCATGGCAACTGGTGTTCCTGGGAACACACAACACAGAGGAATAATAATAAAGTTCTGTATATGTACACCTTCATGATAAACAGAGTAAGACACAAACTACCATCTAACATCTATATAGAATATGGAATATTTACATACATAGTTCCATTGTGCATCTCAGAGGATGAGCAATACATTGTCTGACCTGAGGATAATATCCATTTGTACACACACAAACCAATGACATTACATGGAATGAAACAATAACACCTCCATCTGTTTGTACATTTTAGAGATGAGGAAAAATGTTCAGATATGTTCAAAAACAACAAACAGCCCCCCCCCCCCCCCCCAATAAAAAATCCAACCAAAATGAGCGAACAGTCTTAAGATTTTCAGAAAGCTTCTGGCATGGAAAATGTATACAAGCATAATGTTTGTGCATTTTAACTAGACTACATGAAAATACACAAAATTCAGAGAAGTGAAATACATATGAAATAAAAGAAATGTTCATTACAATATATACTGGCAGATTCCTTCAGAGCCGTCTGCCCTTACAGCAACACAATGGCTGTCACCACAATGAATCCATTAAATAACACAACCAGTTGCATCAACATACTTTATCAATTGTGTCCACCAACAAACTTTTCACCAACCTACAAAAGAATACATTTACACAGGGTACCATGCTAACCAGTAAACCCCACAAGGCATACTAATCCCATCTAATGTAAAACAAATTTAAATGACTC
>CM060334.1:8704476-8706976 GCA_030674155.1 Stramonita haemastoma
AAAAAATTGTAGCAACATCAAGTAGCCATGAATCTATGAAGTGTCTACTATCTATGTTTAAATTGTCAACTATCACTTTTAGCTTCTGATCAATTTACCATCCACTGCAATTCTGTCATTTATCTTGCATGTTACTATTATTATTACTAATATCTGTTGTGTTTTTTTCATTCAACTGCTATCATTATTTTGTCCCCAGACATCTTTTCTTTTTTACTTCCTTTTTTTTGTGGTTGTCCTCAGACATCAGTCACACACTGTTAGTGTTAGGGCCATCATATCAAGTTGTGTTTCTTGCAAAAATCTAGATTTGACATCCTATCATGTTAAAAGTCTCCTTTAATACATGTATTATGTAAATTTAAATACAATATCATTCAAATCAAATAGTTAATAAACCAAAAGAAACTCATACTGTAAAAATTATTAAAATGAATTGTGTGTACACATAAAATGAAGCATAACTTAAAAAAGGGTGTGTGGGGGAATCATGGCTAACAAACTTTCATTAAACATTTAAATTAAATATGTTCTCTTAGAACTTTGATTCTTTGAGCCACACAATTACAATGTACACACACACACACACACACACACACACACACACACACACCACATACACACACACACACACACACACACACACACACACACACACACACACACACACACACAATACACACACACACACACACACAGAGTGACACAGACACATGTCACACACAAACATACACAAACACACACTCTCACACACACACACACACACACACACACACACACACACACACACACACACACACACACTTTATCATTTTTGTTGTATGTCATATCCTTGATATAAAAGAATAAATACAAATACAAATAAACACACACATATATCACACACAATACATAAAGTATACTAGTACACACACACACACACACACACACACACACACACACACACACACACACACACACACACACACAATGACACACACGTGACACATAGTATCACTGTATAGTGTGTGCATTCAAACACAGTGCACATGTGTATGTATATTAACATTATATATAACATTTTAAGTATGTGTATCATTGTATGCAAATGATTTAAAAAATAGCGGCATAACTCATTCAGCATTTATAATGTTAACTTCAGGCTTTTTCTTTTAAAAAACTGTTGTAATGGCAGATTCAAAATTCTATCTATAAATGTATGACACACACTGAAGTACTAATGTTGTTTCTCTGCAAAAACAGCAGCAGGTTTAATTTCAACATAAACACAGGCTCTGTTAACAGTTAAGCCTATCTAATTCTAGACTGAATGTGTTTAGTTTTAGAGCCTGGTAACCAGTGGGATGGGTGACCATTTACGTGCCTTGGCTTCAGAACAGATCCCCCAGTTCACCCAGCTGTAAATGGGTACCTACCCTCTTTAGGGTTAGGGAAGGTAAAGCTGCGAGGGAGAAGAGATGGGTGCCGCCCTCAACATGCAGGCTCCTAGAGAAACCGAGGTATCTGGCGCCTCGCTCCCCTACGACCACACAGGTTATGGGACACCTTTACCTTTACGTAGCATCTGCCATGTACTGTGTTTATTCTATGGACAGCAGATGCAAGCAAAAACAGGGTTTTGAGTCTGTTCGGGGTTCTTCAACATGTCAACAAGAACTATTTTATCACGATACTCACGTCGTCACTGCCTATTTGATGGAATTAATTCACTCCACGTGACCTTTTAGATACATTCCTCGGAGTCTCACTTGTTGATACATCAACATCAAATCCTTTTGTACCTAATATTGCTAAAGATCGTTTGGTTTTCGCGTAAAAATCAATACTTTCACTGCCTGTCGTCAACAATTGACGGCCATGTCGTTTGAAACTGCCGGAAAGTAAACTAGATTTGTCTCCCTTGAAATGTTGCTACCCAGAAAGCTTGGCCTATCAACGGATCAAGATCACCGCAGCGTGTTGTTGTCTTCAATTTAACGTCTGTTCACACTAAGTAATATTAGACGAGAAAAGTGGAAAGTGGAATGAAAGTTAAGGAGGTGAATGCAAGGAGTGGAAGGAGAAAAGATTAAGAGGTAGCATTGGTGAGAAAATAATAGGCTTACTCTTAATAAGAAGCAAAAATCAAACTCAACACATTAGAAACATTTAACAACAATAATATAACTACAATAAATATTCAAGTGGGCTGTGTAATAAACATCCAGCAATGGCAAAGGCTAACTTTGAATTTTCAAATACATTTTCCAGAGACTGCTAAGAAAATGCGGGTAAAAATGGTTTTACTATTGGGCACTCAAATATAACAGCGTGTGTTGTTGTTATGTCTCAAATCTATTCCCATTATTTTAACATTATTAGTGTTATGTCTAAAGTCTATTCACATTATTTTAATGATATTAGACCAGAGAGACAGTCAGAGAGAGACAGAGAAAGCGCATACGTGCGCGTTTTTTAAATTTTATTTATTCATTTTATTCTTTTATATCGAGGATAATAG
>CM060334.1:8714476-8727129 GCA_030674155.1 Stramonita haemastoma
GGGGGGGATGGCACAAACATCAGCATATAGTGCACCATTTGCCACTTGGGAGGGTGTGTGTGTGTGTGTGTGTGTGTGTGTGTGTGTGTGTGTGTGTGTGTGTGTGTGTGTGTGTGTGTGTGTGTGTGTGTGTGTGTGTGTGTGTGTGTGTGTGTGTGTGTGTGTGTGTGTACGTACATTCGAATTTGCTAAAACCATTTATTGTCATTGGTTGCTTGTGTGTTGTGTGGGTCGAGTGCAAGCGCTTTGATTTGTTTTTGCAAGGTATAGCGCTATATAAATTCCATGTATTCTTCTTCTTCTTCTTCTTCTTCTTCTTCTTCTTCTTCTTCTTCTTCTTCTTCTTCTTCTTCTTCTTCTTCTTCTTCTTCTTCTTCTTCCAGTCTACCCACTAAGCTGTACAGCACCCATGTGCATAGGAGAGGAGAGGAGAGGCGAGGAAGTGAAGCGGCAGAGGACATGCAGCAAATCAATATGGCCCCTGACTCTGGCACCAGCCGTGCAGCAAATGGACGGAATCTGCCGAAACCTGATCGCCACCGGCGCCTTCCTGATGGGTCCCTGTCACGCATTCACGTCGGAGAGGAACAAACAGAAGGGCATGCAGTACATGGGTGACTTGCTCCACATATTTATGCAGATATGCCACACTGGTCTTAGAATCTTGATTAAACTGGTCTCCTTTTTTCTGAAGGTGTTCTACCGTCACTAACAATTCAACTTCACTGTCACATCAGCAGCAGTGACAACGCCGTCGTCGCTAGTGTCACCGTCGTCGTCATCTTCATCTCTCTTCTCTCTCTCTCTCTCTCTCTCTCTCTCTCTCTCTCTCCTCTCTCCTCTCTCTCTCTCTCTCTCTCTCTCTCTCTCTCTCTCTCTCTCTCCTCTCTCTATATATATATATACACACACACACACACACACACACACACACACACACACACACACACACACACACACACACACACACACACACACACACTAGTCTGTGCGATGGAGTAATACACACACACACTTACGTTCATAAATAACACGTTGATACCATGCATATGTATTCAAATTTCAATTCATATATTTCAAGGATAAAGGACAAGCACTTATGTGAGATCTTTTTTGTAGCCAGTCCCCGTGTGCAAGTGGCTTTGTAAATGTTGTCATCCATTCCCACTGGCATAAAATGGCCTACTCTTTCGATGTACGTACATGTCAGAACACACACACTTTAACCTAAACTCAACACACACACACACACACACACACACACACACACACACACACACACACACACACACACACACACACACACACACACACACACGTATATATATACACACACACACACACACACCACAACACACACACACACACACACACACACACACACACACACACACACACACACACACACACACACACACACACACACACACACACACACACACACACACACACACACACACACACACACACACACACACACACACACACACACACACACACACACACACACACACACACACACACACACATACAACCCACACCCTCAACAGTCTCATACAAATCTCAGCCCCCTAGCCTACTTACTTACTACCTACCACTCACATATCAATGACATAAGCGCATAATGACTGCTGAAACCCATAGCCCAAGATTAGCACTGCCATAATTAGCACACCCACACGGGGCAGGTCAGCGCAGTTGTTTACCAAATAACTACGGCTCGGGGAGGCAGGGTCCTTCAGACCCCCCCACCCCCACCCCCCTGCCCCCGAACCCCCCACCCCCACCCCGAACCCCCCCCCCCCCACCCAAACAGCTGGTTTGTGTAAGAGAACCCGATGCAGACGACACATACTGTCAGGCAGGGAGGCGTAAGGGTGACGTCAGGGGGTGTCAGAGGTGACGAACTGTGACTGACATCACAGCCGATGTCATCCAGTCCCACTCAACTGGCAGTTACTGTCACACCTGCTCACTCCTCTTAAAAAAACAATCTCTTCAGTTTCGTGGCAGGGGTGGGAAGGGTGGGGTGGGGGTGGGGAGTAAGTGAGGGGAGGGGGGGGGTAGTAGGGTTTGGGGATTGGTGGGGATCGATCAATGCACGGCAGAGTTGGTCCCAAGTCCCCTGTAAAGTCACTTGGCTAAAAGCCTCACAGGAGCAGTAAGGTAACATGGAGTAGCACACAGGCTGCTTGCTGCTTTAGGTTGATTTTTTTCTGGTTTTCTATGTCTGACGGTTTAATATATAGCGCGCGTCACTCTGCGACAAATGCGTGCACATGAACGTAAGAAAGGATAGACTTATGATATTTAAACACGAGTGATTGCATGCGTGTGCGCTTGCACACACACACATTTTGTACATCAGTGCTGACTCCACTCTCCCCAAAAGTCCTTCGGATGAGACTTTAAACCGAGGCCCCGTGTGCGAACGCACGCAGAACATCTTGCGCACACGTTAAATCCTGTTCCGCTTTTCGTAAGAGTAGGCCATCGTGTGCCGGTGGGAACAGATGACATGATTTACAAAACTGCATACACACGGGGACCGGATGAAAAAAAGCATATGATTGCTTATTCTGTTATCCTCGATATAAAAGAATAAATAAAATAAATAAATAAATATAGACCTTTTTTCTTTTTTTGTCGGTATATATAGGTCGAGATATATCATGGAGATATATATAGGTCGGCTACACTGCGCATCCAGAATGTCAATACACCAAAAAATGACATAAAAAAAAGTTTTTTTTTCATGCACTGGCTGGTAATTCAGAACCTTTACAAGAAAAAGTCTGGCATTCTCTACACCCGCGCAGTCAGTGGGTACCTTTACATCACGTTTTTTTCCGCCAACATTCCCTGTACAACACACCGTCTGAATATCCTCTTCTGTTAGAATGCAGACTTTTAAAGAAAAAGACGTTCGTTCCGTGTCTGGTTACAGTTTGGACCCTGAAAAAAAAGTCCAGACCAGACAAGACATTCAAGTCTGTGGAGAAGCTGTGTCCTGTCTTGCAAGCTTCGTGTCCTCACTACGCCAGTGGAAAGGACATGCAGGCCCTTATTTTTCCCAGACACATCTGACAGTGTAAAGCGAACGAGAGAAGAAGATAGCTCGGTGTCAAAGCGTTCTGCTAGGGATCTGACGGTTCGGGATCCAACTACCACGTAGTTCCCGGTTTCAGGGGATTTTCCCCGGAGTGAACATCAGCACTGACTCTATCCTGAAATAGCCTTGTGGCCAGAGCGTTGCGCTCGTGAGCTGAAGGCCCGGGTTCGAGCCACCACCTGGGCATCCGCTCATGGGATAACCCCCCTCCCCCCCCCTGGAGTTAACATCATTACCAATTCCACTCTCCCTTTGGGAGAAGAAGGTCATTTCGTGCCGGAGGGAATTGATGACAAAAACCAAAACCACCGCAAGTATACTGGTGTCGTGTTTAGACACCATCCCCGAAGTGGGTGTGCAGCTACCTTAAATGCGGGCAAAACTGGCGGCATAGGCCTACACAGAAATCTCATCATACTCGCTGAGAAACTAAACAAAAAAAAAAGAAAAAGAAAATAAAAACACGTTATCAAGGGGGAAAGAAAGGAACAAACAATGAAATGAAAGCATAGATAGTCTATCAATGATCTTCCACTCCTGAGAAATAAAAGATCCAGCATTTAAGCTCAGACCAACCCACTTCTCTACAGACGCACAGGCCTACTCATCTATAATGACTGTCTCAGTTCCATCAATATTTCCGACTCATTGCCCCTGTAGCCACCACCATTTTCCAGGGCTAATGTTTCTCGCTACGCTCCGTCTCTCAACCAATGAATGTTAATGTGGCAGACAGCAATAAAAGAAAGCGTATGTGTGGATACCAGCTGCACAGAGGCCATCATCATTCCAGTAATGAACAGTGAGGTTTGAAAGCCTCATGAATCGTTGGGTATCTGCGCGTTTTTTTGTTTTTATTTATTTATTTATTTTTACCGCTTATTTGTGTCCACACTCACTCACTCACTGACTTGGTCACTAAGAAAACCCTGACCCTCAAACTGAAAGAACTCCAATCCTCAAAAAATTAATTAATGTGTTCAGACCCTTTCCACCCCACTCCGCCGCTTCCCCAGAAGTTAATTATTAGTCATTAAGAATGCCATTCCTAGATTCTGTAATAGTGCAGACTAAGTCTCCATGGTCGGTCTTTTGAACAATTTGAATGAATACCGGATGAATGAATGAATGAAAAGTACTTGCAACTTGCCCCTTTATCACCCTGGTTTGTGAAAAACAAAAATGCATCACAATGGCAGTGTTTCATACCTGAGGTAGAAAAAATTGTTCAATATGTTTTGTCACACATATTGGTGATTGTATACATCAAAATGATCAATATAAGAATTCTTACACACACACACACACACACACACACACACACACACACACACACACACACACACACACACACACACACACACACACACACACACACACACACACACACTGACTGACTGACTGAAAATTAAAACACAAACATTGTGATGAAAGAAAACACGCAACTATAGCTGAAGATAAGTGCCACCAACTCGTTGCGTTGTTTACACATGTGAACTTTAAAGGTTTGCTGTCTTTATCTCAGTGATTTGCCCAGCCACCTGTCCAAACTATACTACTGTCCCTGTCTGCCAAACACCATGCCGGGTAACTTTTCTTTGGAGTAACAACACAAACCCATGAATGCTTATCTGCCACACAGCCCACTTCAGCACAAGACAAAGTGGGCCATTTTCAAGTGCTGCCCACCTCAGGTCTCCAGGAGTACTCCTGGCCACTATAAAGAAGGTTAGAGGACGCCCTCGACGTTTGCTCTTCGACATTTTCTGGAGATATTAGCTGTATGGGTACACTTCCATGGTTGAAAGACTGCCGACTGGTTTCAATATAGTTGTCTCAAAAAGTCATGTATAGGCTACATACATACATACATACATACATACATACATACATACATACATACATACATACATACATACATACATACATACATATATATATATATAATATATATATTATATTTGTCATTAGATACTGTTGATTCTGGGCTTGTTCAGTTGAAGATGCACTCCTTACTTCTATGGACCATAATGAAATATTGAATATCTGTGATACTGAACTCAACTGACTCCATCGCCGCTATTGTCAGTAGGAGCTCCACGCAATACTACAAGGGTTCGCCATCTCTCTCCGTCTCTGCTGAGTTCTACGATCTCCTGTAGTCCTCCCAGACCACTGATCTCAGTGATGTTAGTAATGTAAGATGCTGGTGATGTAACTTGAAACAAATGTGAACAGCAGAACTCGTCTCATTTGTTAAGTTGATACTACTCAACATTTTAAGCCACTGAGGCTTTATGACTCAATACTTATTGGGTTACATGCCTGTAGCGTAGAATGACGAAGGTAGAGCGTGGAGCCATGTAGCCTAACATTCGCTATCATTGACAGTTTTGCAGGTTACCGGTATGGCACTGGTGGGCAGACAGAGCAGAGGTCCGTTGTCAGACTCCTGTTTTAGTGTTTTGTCTCTTGATCTTCTCCTAGTTTTGTGACTATTGCTTGTGATTATTAGGTAGGGTGAGGAAGAGGACGAGGGGTGGGGAAAATGCACCATGTGTGTGTGTGTGTGTGTGTGTGTGTGGTGTGTGTGGTGTGTGTGTGTGTGTGTTGTGTGTGTGTGTGTGTGTGTGTGTGTTGTGTTGTGTTGTGTTGTGTTGTGTTGTGTTGTGTTGTGCTGTGTTGTGTTGGTGTTGGTGTTGTTGTGTTGTGTTGTGTTTTGTGTGTATGTGCGTGTGTGTGTGTATGTGTATGTGTATGTGTGTGTGTGTGAGAGAGAGAGAGAGAGAGAGAGAGAGAAGAGAGAGAGAGAGAGAGAGAGAGAGAGAGAGAGAGAGAGAGAGAGAGAGAGAGAGAGAGAGAGAGAGAGAGAGAGAGAGAGAAGGCAAGGCAAGGCAAGGCAAGGCAAGGCAAGGCAAAATTCTTTTATTCGAGGATAATAGATAAGCACTCATGTGCTTTTTTACATCCAGTCCCCAGAGAGAGAGATAGAGAGATAGAGAGAGAGAGAGAGAGAGAGAGAGAGAGAGAGAGAGAGAGAGAGAGAGAGAGGAGAGAGAGAGAGAAATCATCAATCATCAATCAATCAATCAATCAATCAATCAATCAATCAATTCTTTATTTCGAGGATAATGAATAACACTCGTGTGCTTTTTACATCCAGTCCCTGCCCTTAGCAGGGATAACATAATCGAGGTTTAAACCTCGCGATCAGCGACACAAGGAGCATAAAAAAAGAAATTAGCCACCTGTCGTCTCCACCACTCACCCCTCGCTACGCCTATACGGTGCCATGTCCTGGAAGAGAGAGAAGGACAAACTTTTTTCTGCGCCACTGCCACCGGTACTGCAAACGCTTCTTGACATCGACAAAGACATTAACACGTTAGCTTAAGCCTTGCAAAAACAACTTGCCACAAACTTGAATAGAAATTAATCCCCTTGTTAATCCCTTCCAAAACATCCTGGGGAAGGGGTAGGGCTTCTGGAAGTCAGATTGGAGAGAGATGTTTACCCAGAGCCCAGTCAACAAGTCCTTGACAAAATTACCCTGACTTGGAACACCTTTGTTCTTCAGCTTTTGAACAAACGTGGTTTTCGCCTAAGTTCCTCCCCCACTCCCCCTTTTCTCTCATCCCAATTTTCTCTCTCTCTCCTCTTCTCCTCCTCTCTCTTCCTCTCTCTCTCTCTCTCTCGTCTCTCATCTCTCTCTCTCTCCCTCCTTCTCTGTGTCTCTGTCTCTCTCTGTCTCTCTCTGTCTCTGTGTGTGTCTCTTCTCTCTCGTCTCTGTCCTCTCTGTCTCTGTCTCTCTGTCTCTCTCTTTCGCTCTCTCTCTCTCCTCCCCCCCCTCTCTCTCTCCCCCCCCCCCCTCTCCTCTGTCTTTCCTCTCGTTGACGTCTGGACAGACTGTGTGGCGCACAGTTTGACAGGCATGGTAAGCTTCCAGAGAACTCCCCAACACAAAATGACTGTGGTAGGCTTGCTGTCCCGGGGCGGTTCCTACCGACAGTTGATGAGCTGTTGACATAACGGGCAGACAGGAACCACACAGAGTATCACTGACTCTGGGGACCCCAAGGTGAGTGTTGCTTGTAGTGCCTGACTCATACTGCAGGTGTTTGAATCGCTTTACGCAGGTAGATTCTGGGTTACTAAAGGTAAAGGTACTTCCCTAACCTATGCAGTCGTTGGGGGGGTTCCTCTAGGGGTCCAGCATCTGAGGGCAGCACCCATCCTTGAGTTCATGGTCTCATATGATCTCACTTTGGTGTCTCTTCAACTTCATGTGTGGTACATGATATGTAAAAAGAGAACCAAACCAAAACTTCGCAGTCTGTAAAGTAAATGTAAAGGTGTAGTCCCATAACTACTTGGTCTTAGGGAAGCGAAGCATCAGAGACACACTTCTTCTAGGGGGCCAGCATGTTGAGGGGGGGCCCATCTCCTCTCCCTCGCTGCTTTACCTTCCTGACCCTAAAGAAGGCGGGTACCCATTTACAGATGAGTGAACTGGGGGACTGTCATGTACTGAAGCACAGGCGCGCAAACGGTCCCCGTCCACTCGGTAACCACGCTGGATGCTGCTTATCTAACGTTGGCTGAGGGAAAGCGAGTGTCTGTGAAGGACTGCTGCTAAAGAGACTGGTGCTTATTTTCTGCCTAACACAGCCCATTCTCCTGCCTTTTTTTTCAAGCAAAGCTAAAAAACTTCTCTGAACTTTTCAACGAGCTGCCCTGAGCCAGCAGGCAGACCTTCTGCGGAGTCACAGGCACAGGAGAAGACCTGGCACTACGCATCCTGCCCAAAAATGGAATGCAAAAGAAAGAAAAGACAAACTCGTTTAAAAGTGGACATCACCTCAATTACCACCACGACTAGGAGTATACTGCTGCTTCTGTTACTTCTGCTGATTTTGTTGTGCTGCTGCTACTGTTGCTGTTACTTCATCACTACTGCTGCTGCTGCTATTTACTACAACTACTACAGCTACAGTGTTGACGATGGTGGTAGAAAACTTGGCGCCAAACTTGGCCAAATTCCAGATAAATTCCACAAGTCTCTCTCTCTCTCTCTCTCTCTCTCTCTCTCCCTCCCTCTCTCTCTCTCTCTCTCTCTCTCTCTCTCTCTCTCTCTCTCTCTCTCTCTCTCCTCTCTCTCTCTCTCTCTCTCTCTCCCTCAAACCATCTTCTCCCTTCTCTCCCCCCCTCTCTCACTGATTCTTTCCTCTATCTGGCAGGATTAAGGAGATTTCCAGTGGCAGTACAAATGACGGGACACGAGTTTTAATACTGCCGATAGTGGCCAACACCTCACCCCACCACTGCGCTATCGGGAAACGCCGCTGTGGACAGCCCACTCTTGAAAACCTCGTTGGTTTTAGTCAGGCTAGTAGTAAGTTTCAGTCCTTTTTTTTTCTTAAAAAAAAATTTATATCGAGGATAATGGAATAAGCACTCATGTGCTTTTTCACATCCGGTCCCCGTGTGTATGCAGTTTGTAAATATTGTCATCTTTTCCCACCGGCACACAATGGCCTACTCTTACGAAAAGCGGAACGGATTTAACGTGTGCGCAAGATGTTCTGGTGCGATTCCACTCGGACCTCGGTTCATCAGTCTTATCCGAAAGACTTTTAGGGGAGAGTGGAAGTCAGCACTGATGATTAACTCCAGGGGAAAAATCCCCTCGAACAGGAATCGAACCCAGGTCATCAAATTGCAGCGCATGTTCTGACCACTAGGTATCCCGTCCCCAGTCCTTGGAGGTCTATGGAAGGCAAGGACCATTTGACTTCAATCCCGTGGTCCATGGAATCTTGGGTTCGAAATTTGGCAGCGGCAGCTGGTGATTTATCGGTGGGGACTTTTTCACGATCTCTCCCATCAACATACATGTGCAGACCTGCAAGTGCCTTAATTCCGTTCGTGCAGAATGTTTAATACGTATTTGAAGATCTGTGATTCATGTCAGCGTTCGGTGGGTTTCGGAAACACGACCATACCCAGCATGCATCCTGTCAAAAAAAATGAACTAGCTCTGAAGTCAAACTCTGTGGGGTTTACGGCAAGGGCAGACTTTGTGTGAGTTAGCCTAGCAGAAGAGAAGACCAGGCACTCTGCATCCCGTCAGGTAAGGGACACAGAGATGAAAACTTTCAAACTTGGAAAACGGTTCTCTCTGTGAAAAATTGGTGCCAAAATGTTCAATTGCTGCCTTGAGTTTTTAAAATTTCTATAACCGCTCGAATAAAAAAAAACAAGACAAAAAAGACAGCAATATACAGATCTCAGGCTAACCTTTTCCTCAAGAGTCCTCCATACGTCTGAACGTGTGGATGGCAGATTTGACTTCTACCGTAACTCCTTGAGGAGTCACTGGAACAATGCGCGGAGTTTTTTCAGGCAGCGCGTGTATTGGGCAAACTAAACCTTGGCGGAGCCCACCCATCTACAAGTAACAGTGTGCATGCTGGGTATGCCTATGTCAACCACACTATCTGCCATCACTGGCCTATTAAAAAGGTCAAGGTGTCGCATAACCTACGTGGTCGTAGGAGAGCGAGGCATCACAGACCTCAGCTTCTCTAGGGGCCAGCATATTGAGGGCGGCGCCGATCTCCTCTCCCTCGCTGCTTTACCTTCCCTGATCCTAAAGAGGGCAGGTATCCATTTACAGCTGGGTGAACTGGGGGAACTGGCCTGTACTTCTACTACAAAAAAAAGTCTGAGGACAGACACCATTCAAAGGAAGCTTACGCTACTCCAGCTCGTTGTGACATGGTTATGAAAGCAGCTCCTACATGCTCTGATGTTTTTCTTCATATTCCTACACTTCTTCAAAGGGAACAGCAGTAAACATTAAAACGAAAGTTGACATGTTATGTCTGACTGCTTTCAATCCTTTAACAGTTGCTTTCTGATTGCACTGCACAGCACTCTTTGATCTGTGGGGCAGGGCAGGGCAGGGCAGGGCAACGCTTGGGATCGATCCTCTGTTCTCAGTGTTACTGTCATCCCTTCCCTTTCCCTGTGGACTGTGTTTTACGGCTCTCCATTCCGGCATCTCCTTCTCCCTCTCTCTCTCTCTCTCTCTCTCTCTCTCTCCTCTCTCTCTCTCTCTCTCTCTCTCTCTCCTCTCTCTCTCTCTCTCTCTCTCTCTCTCTCTCTCTCTCTCTCTCGGGCAAAGGTACGTTGATACACTCACTTAAAAACTTTTCTCTTAAGCCAGTGTATATGCAACATTCCCAAAGAAAGTGGGCTTCATTTTCAACTTTCGTTTTACAAAAAGGACACATTTTTTCTCCATCATTCTCACTATATCTATATACATTATTATTAAGGGGTAGAACATTAAATCTTGCTTGTGTGATTGCTACTCGAAAGCAGTAGACATCCATAGAGTTTATATACTGCTCTTTTACAAAAATACTTTTAAATGATCTGTAATGGTCATACCTATCTTTATCTCTTATAGTCCCATCCCATTCTTGAATGAACATATCTACTAATCTTTGCTTAAACATACCTAATAAAAGTTTTACATCCCCAACACCTTGTTGCATCCAAACAATGTTAAAACCGGTTTCACATAAAATTTCCCTTATTTTTGAAATCCAGCAGTATTTACCATTTCTATCTAGTACAGGCACAGTTTGTCAAGATATATTTTTCGCTCTATTAATAAAAGGAAGACAATGCTAATTCAAGATGTATATTAAAAAATGTTACGATTCGATACGTAATTGATGTGCATGATTTCCACAATTTTCCCGAAACATCATATTTTTTGTGATTTGGTTATGCTTGATGTCATAATCATGATTTAGAATAACGTGTGTTTTGCTTCTTTGATCAGTTACGAATCAAACCTTTTGTGCATTTTGCTTTGCCAGTTATATGAATGAACACTTTATTACATCCCAAGCCCATGAAATGTATTGTGGTCCATGGCCAATGTACATTAAATCATTTCAGTGTTCAGTGTTCAGTGTTCAGTGTTCAGTGTTCTCTCTCTCTCTCTCTCTCTCTCTCTCTCTCCTCTCTCTCTCTCTCCTCTCTCTCTCTCTCTCTCTCTCTCTCTCTCTCTCTCTCTCTCTCTCCTCTCTCTCTCTCTCTCTCTCTCTCGGCCCCGTGTGCGATCGCACGCAGGCCATCTTGCGCACACGTTAAATCCTGTTCCGCTTTTCGTAAGAGTAGGCCATAATGTGCCGGTGGGAACAGATGACAAGAATTACACAACTGCATACACACGGGGACCGGATGTAAAAAAAGCACATGGAGTGCTTATTCCATTATCCTCGATATAAAAGAATAAACATATAAATAAATAAATAGATTAATACATAAATAAATAAATAAATAAATAGATAAATAAATAAATAAATAAATTCCCCTATTCCTCCACGTGATTGGTGTTTGTCTTTTATTTTTCTTTCCTTTCTTTGGCTAGAGCTCTGACGTTCAGTTCACCAGTGGCGAGATCTTTGCATAGGCCGTCACTTTGTGGCGCTCCATTAAGTTAGCTTCATTCTGACTTAAAAGGGTAATGTCTAAACACAACAACTGTGTGCAGTTTTTTTTTATTTTAATGTCCCATGTTCTTTACAGGCACGAATGTCTACTCTTCCCGAAAGGCAGAACAGGTTTTAACATGTGCGCAAGATTTCTGCATACGTTTGCATACAGGGCATTGGTTTATAGTCTCATCCAAAGGACTTTTAGGGAGAGTGGAGTCTGTACTGATGCTAACTCCAGAGGAAACATCTCTTTGAACAGGTGTCTCAATGGTGGCTCGAACCCAGGCGTGATCCCCAGTCGTGAGGGCAAAGCTCTAACCACTGGGCCTCCTGGCTGCTGTCTTGACCTAGCATGTTCAGTCTATGTATGTATGTATGTATATGTATGTATGTATGTATGTATGTATGTATGTATGTATGTATGTATGTATGTATGTATGTATGTATGTATGTATGTATATGTATGTATATGCATGTATGCATGTATGTATGTATGTAAGTATGTATGTATGTATATGTATGCATGTAAGTATGCATGTATGCATGTATGTATGTATGATGTATGTATGTATGTATGTATGTATGTATGTATGTATGTATGTATGTATGTATGTATGTATGTATGTATGTATGTATGTATGTAGCCTATGTATGTATGTAATACCATACATTATGATGATGATGATGATGATGATGATGATGATGATGATGATGATGATGATGATGATGATGATGTATTCAGAATGCTGTTTACTTATCATTTCGGACTGATTTTCTACAAAATAGATCGAGATATAGCATGTGAGTGCATCACCTTCTTTCAAGTTTCTGTGTACAACTTTAAGAAAGTGATACGAAAGGCCGTTATTGCTCTTATTGGGAAAAAAAATCTTGGCCTTTGATTTATGAAACTTTAATTTTTAATTGGGGGGTTTTTTATAAGGGGGGCGTGTCTGCATACTTAAGGACATTTTAAAACCAAAAGATTTTTATATTGACCCCATAAATGGGAGAGAGAGAGAGAG
>CM060334.1:8735993-8748493 GCA_030674155.1 Stramonita haemastoma
GGGGGGGGGGGGGGGGGGGGTGAGAGCTATGAAAAGTGTCAATGATGATTGTACTCTGAAACTGCATAGAACGTCATTTTAAAAATGTCACAACAAAGCAATACAACTTGGGTGGCGTATCTGTTTTCTGTAGTACAGACAGACTGTGAGAGGTTTTTGCATTGATGAAACAGGGTTCGCGCTAGGATTTTTAAAAACCGGTACTGCGAGTTGCCATTTCAGAGATATCTTGACCAACTCCCCCAAAATCGGTCCCCAGAAAATAAAATCCGGTACCTACTGTGAACAAAACGAAACTAATCAGTGAGGGGGAGGGGGGGATTGTTCGGCAGCAAAACTAAATCTAAATTGAACGCCAATCTCTCAGACTTTGACTGCCGTGCTGCTTGCTGCCACTCGCTTCTTGGGCACGAAGCCACGCAGGAAATAGGGTTTTTTTTCTAGCGCCTGTGTCACTGTCTGTGTCAGTCTGTTGTTTTGCATGGCATCATTCGTGTGACTTATATTCTTCTTTCTCGTTTCTATGCTTAGGGCTCATGTAGATCTTTGTTCAATTTAGAGTTAGTTTTCGACTCTTCTCTCAAAGCAACGCGCAAATTCATAGTCATAGACCCTCCGCTTTTCGCTTTTGGTAAGAGCAGGCCATTGTGTGCCGGTGGGAACCAATGACATTTACAAAACTGCATACACACGGGGACTGGATGTGAAAAAGCACAGGAGTGCTTATTCCATTATCCTCCATATAAAAGATTAAAAGAATACAGAATAAATAAATCTAGGCCCCATTTACTCATTGTGAATGGAAGTCACTGTCATGCCGAGAAGAGCGCGAAGCTCTATTCTTTCACAGTAAAGCTTGCTGTTCTGCGTGCTAGGCTAATTAAATGAGGCTGGCGTGCTAGGCTAATTAAATGAGGCTGGCGCTAAAGATGTTCGTTGGAAGGGGGTGGAAAGGGGTAGGTGCGTAAGCACAGTACAGGCGCATGACACTGTCAGAAAACATCACTTCAGACTTTTTTTTTTGAGACAGAAATCTAATCGGTCACAGGCAAACAGAATCGGTACGCGGTACCGGCTGCTTCGAAAATTTTCGGTATTCCCTGTTTACAATCGGTAAAATACCGACAATTACCGGTTATCGTGAACCCTGTGAAAGTGTTGAAGGATTTTTTTTTGTTATGACAGTGTAAAGAGTTTTTGTCAGTATTGTTGGCAGAGTGTAAGCGATATTTCCGTACTGATGACAGAATGTAAGATTTTGTTTCTGTATTGATGACAGAGTGAAAGATAATTTTTTCTGTATTGTTGGCAAAGTGTAGAGGTTTTTTTTCAATATTGATGACAGAGTGAAAGACGGTTTGTTTGTTTTTTCTGTATTGTTGGCAAAGTGTAGAGGGTTTTTTTCAATATTGATGACAGAGTGAAAGATGGTTTTTTTCTGTATTGTTGGCAAAGTGTAAGAGGTTTTTTCTCAATATTTAAAAAAAAAAAAAAAAAAAGTTTGATGGAAAAAAAAATGAAAAAAAAGAATGCAATTGGTGGTATAGAGGTAACACACCTGCCCAGAAAGTGAAAAGTCCAGGTTCAAAGTGTGTGGTGGTTTGATCTCCGTTTCGGCCCAACACCCCCCACCCCCACCCCCCCACCCCCCTCCGCGCATTACTTTCACCTACATTTAAAGTCTTAAGACAGACTCAAGATTCACATTTTGCATAGATATTTGAAAATTGTGTCATTTAAATGTAAACTAAACTCAACATATTTTTTTTCCTTTTGAATAGGTAAGCTACAAAGCAAATTAAGTACTCCTTTTCAGGTTCCTGCAAGCGACGTGTGCCAGTGTCACCGCAGTATTTTCACTACAAATAAAACCATCAGGATTGCAGGCGTTCCTACATTCAACAGATCTTTTCTTTGAAACGAGACCAGTATATTATGTTTTTCACTGAAAGATGTCTTACAATACCTCATAGAGGGATTAAGCATGAATAATGTATGTAATCCTAGTGTTGTTGTCGTGTGGTTGCAGATTGCCCAGACATGTCGTCAACATCGTTTATTTCTTGTAAACGAAACAGCACTCCTTTACACGTGGCTGCCCAGGAAAACAGCCTGGAGTGTGTGAAGTTACTCCTGGCCCACGGGGCCGACATTAACGCCTTGAACAGCAAGCAGCAGAGCCCGCTGTACTGGGCAGCCAAAGAGGGACATGCAGAGTGCATGAGGATGCTGATGCACAATCCTGGCAACCCTCCTGATATCGTCACTCCCACAAGAAGCCAGAGTAAGTTTTTGTCCATTTCTTGACATTTTCTCTTCACTGTCTGCTTGTAGACAAACAGGATCTTTGCGCTTTCAAAAAAAAAGGGATGGCAGAGAGCAACTCTGCACAGAAATTCAGTCATGGAATGGACGACAGTATGATTCCTATCGTGAACAGAAGAAAACTTTCCATGGTGATTATAACTTTCTCTTTTCCTCTCTCTGTCTCTCTGTCTCTGTCTCTTCTCTCTCTCTCTCTCTCTCTCTCTCTCTCTCTCTCTCTCTCCTCTCTTCTCTCTCTCTCTCTCTCTAGCAGGATTTTGTTGAAAACTTGGAGACTTGACAAACAAATAACATCATTTAAAAGAGGTCAGTTTAATCTAAAAAGACACATGTTCACACTTGATATGTTTTAGCAGTTACCACATATGTCATGAGGTTTTGTTTTATTTTTGCATTATTGGCTTTGGTTTGCTTTGCTATGCTTTGTTTACCCCATTCTTGGGGCTGGTGGCCTGAAGAATAAATCTTGTTCATTGTTCTCTCTCTTCTCTCTCTCTCTCTCTTCTCTCTCTCTCTCTCTCTCTCTCTCTCTCTCTCTCTCTCTCTCTCTCTCTCTCTCTCTCTCTCTCTTCTCTTCTCTGTCTCTTTCTGTCTTTCTGTCTCTCTCTCTTAACTCCTTGAGGAGTCCATTGTAGCACTGCCCTGAACTGCTTAGGCCTTGTCACTTGGACAAGCTAAACCCTTTAAACACACACACACACACACACACACACACACAACACCACACACACGCATACACACACACACACACACACACACACACACACACACACACACACACACACACACACACACACACACACACACACACAAAGGGTATCTAGGAACTGGCAGGTGTTGTACCTCAAGATGACCCAGGCGATGGTAGAAATCCCCATCTTAAGTTCACCTGACATTACTGCCATGTTTTGAACCCATGACCTCATGGACTACGGGATAAAAGTCTAATGCTCTATCCACTCGTTTTTAGCATCCATTACAATAACTTAGTTTTTAGCAAATCACAGAGCTCAAAACGAAAAACGGCGTAAAGGCTTTATCATTTCTTGAATATGCTGTACAAGAATACCAGTCTTGCTCTTTGCAAGATAGAAAAACAGTGAATAGACTACAGAAGGGATGTAACAGTTGATTCATTTATTCTTGGCAGAAGTCAATCAGCAGAGCTGTGTATATAGTCTGTTGAAGGAGGGAGGGATGGGGGGACACAGGCAGACCAAAGAGAACTGCTGCAGTCAGGTTTCAAAAGAATGAAAGGTGCTCTTACAAGTGGAGACGATGTGTGGGTAGGTCTTTGCAAGAAGTAGTTGATATTGTGAAACTGATGAAACTGAATCAGGCTTATGAGTTAATTGCATCTTTTTCTTCACTATTTTGCAGCGACAGTACTGGCTAAATGTTTCTGCCATGGTAAAAAGATGAGAAACTGCATCACAGAGCTGGTGGACAGTGGAGCAGATGTCTGCCATCCCAACCTGTCTGGCTTTACTCCAATGCATGAAGCTGTGTACAACAGATATGACCTAGACACCATGAAGCTGCTCGTATGGGAAGGCCGTGGCATGGACTTGGACAGAGCACTAAGCAGTAAGTTTTATCCGATGTCCCATGTGACTCTTCTGATTGCATTCTTTTAACGTTTACAATCTTTCTTATGTTAGCGGCGATGCCTGAGAGTATTTATTTTATTTTATACCACTTTATGTCACAGCAGATTTCTCTGCATGAAATTCGGGCTGCTCTCCCCAGGGAGAGTGTGTCGCCACAAGTGCAGCGCCTACCCTTTTTTTTTTTTTTTAATATATACAGTCCCGAGCTGCCCGGGGACTCGCAACTCCCGATTTTTCCTCAGGGATGGTTTACTTGTTGGCAGGCAAATGTCTTAACCATCCTGCCACCTTCTTTCCTAGCACATATAACTGCACATATGAAATGTAGAAGGGATTGTTTGAATGTCTCTCAAGGTTTTTATTTAGGCTATGAGACTGTTTGGTATCATGGTTTGACATGTTTAAATGTTTTGTTTTTTATTTCTTTAAAGAGTGGTCCAGAAAGAAAACAATACAGAACAAACATAAAGATAAAAAACACATGATCAGAAACAATAATTACCTGTTATTGATGATACTCGATTTGATTTAGATAAAGATATCATTGGAAATTTACATCTACTCATTGCCTGTTTTATTTTCTTGTCATACAAAGTGATAGTATTCTTCATCAACAGCAAAGCTTTGAATGAATGAATGCCATACAGTAATTGTCATCAAAATTGTTTTTTCTGCACAGAGAGCCCCCTTGTGCGGCCGTCGAGCCCCCTTGTTCATCTGATGGATGCGCAGATGCACGTTTACAGAAGAAGCCGAGTAAAGCTGTTCAAGTACACCAATCGGGACGAAAGTACAGCCCTGTTGTTTCTGAGACTGGGAGCGTCACGGAGAGACTTAAAGGCAGTGTTGTGGGGTGAGCTCAATCTTCCCAAACCACATGGTGTTCTGCTGGAAACCTTGATGGACTCCTTCGCCTATCTGCCCTCCCTGTCTGAATTAGAGGCAGAGCGCGAATCAAGGCCGGTCTTTTCAAAATACACAACCCCTGATAACCATCGCTACACCGAATGGGTTTGCAGTGGAACTCTGTGGCACCGCCTTAAAGCAGGCACGACAGAAGAAGCCAGAGCGCAGGAAGAAGAAAAACTCAAAGCGATTGTTGCAGAAAAGAAGAAAAACTACCATCAGCGCCGCAGAGAGGTGCCCTCCTTGCAGCATCTGTCTCGGTCAGCCATCAGGTCCAACGTGCAGGCGAATGTCAGGGAGGTGGTCTATTGGCCTCTGCCACCAAATCTCAAAAGGTACGTTCTCCTGGGCCACCCACTGTGAGGACTATCTCCAGTGTATCTTACGCCTAGTGTTGAACTTGGGAGAATGTTTCAGCCCCAAAATGTTGGAGATTATAACCACCCCGGTATCACAAACAGACGCACACATCCTGGTTTGAAGGTTGCTGGGATTATCAATGAGTCCAGTACTGTGTTGAAAAGTGACAAAACTGTGTGACGTGTGTGAGTTTCCTAGTTCCAAGCACTTGTTTTTTTGTGTTTTATTTTTTAATTCAAATCTAAGTTAAAGTTTCTAATTGTTTGACTGGAGGCGCAGTGTGAGGGAATCTGTACATGATGTTCATGTATATCGTCATGCATGGGGGAAAGTGAACAAATCTCCTCTCAATCCTGAAACCCAAATTTTTTTTGTCCTCCGGACATTCCAAATCCTAAAAAAAAAAGTCAATCCTGAAGTAATTTAAGTATAATTCCACCCTTATATAACTATGCACATTTCGGTGTTATCTCTGATGCGTCATCAAGTTTCAGTGTTGCAGGGGCGGGAATTGACAGAGTCAAAAAACTGTGAAAAGTGGGGGGGTCCAGAGGGCATTGCCCCCTGGCGGGGTCAAGGGGCAGAGCCCCTTATGGGGGTCAGGGGGTGTTGCCCCCTGAAGCTGAAGGGTTTTCAACAATTCTAGCCTGTTGAATGGCCTCTCCTTGAACTAATTTCAGTTCTTGATACTAAGCAATTTCTGCCCTAAAACAAGCTCTCTTAAGTATGACTTTTTCTGTCATTTCTTCAATCTAAAGGAGGTTCTGTACCCAAGTAATCACATAGCAAAAGTGATATATTTCTAGACAAATGTGCAGTAATGCAGATAGAAGAAGAAAGAGAAAGACACACATAGACAGAGAAGCAGAGAGAGAAAGAGAGAGGGGTGGGGGGGGGAAGAGGTGTGGTGTGTGTCTGTGTATGTGTAAGAGACAGGGAGAGGTGGAGAAAATGAGAAAGAGAAGTGTGCGCGCATGTGTAAGTCAGTCATTTACTTCCAGTGTGTGTGTGTGTGTGTGTGTGTGTGTGGAGAGAGAGAGAGAGATGGGGGGGCTCTTCCCAGAAAAAGAAAGGGGAGGCTGTGGTTGGCCTGCCTATTGCATGTGTAAGTCAGTCATTTACTTCCAGTGTGTGTGTGTGGTGAGAGAGAGAGAGAGATGGGGGGGCTCTTCCCAGAAAAAGAAAGGGGAGGCTGTGGTTGGCCTGCCTATTGTTTATGTAAACATTGCTCTCTGACCCTTAACACTGCTAGTCTATAAAATGATTTTCTGAAACAGGAAAGTGAGAGAGGGAGGGAGGGGGGGTTAAAGTTTTGTTTCCAGATTGTGGTACATTCAGATGTAGAGGGATACATACTACATAGATAAATTCAGCAGGATATGCATTATCTGTATACAAGAAACACAGAGAGAGAGACAGACAGACAAGACAGACAGAGAGGGAGGGAGGGGTGGAAGGGAGGGAGGGAAGAAGAGAGAGGGAGAGGAGGAGAAGGAGGAGAGAAAGAGAGTGAGTCAAAGTCAAAATTGTATTTCCTTATTCTGAGTTGGAGAGAGAGCTAGATCTAGATGGAAAAAAAAGGCCAGAGTCAAAATCAGTCTTACCCCACCTCCCTTTACCTTATGAGAGAGGAGAAGTAGACAGAGAGAGAGAGAGGGTGAGGTGGGGGAAGGAGGAAGGAATGTCAAAAGTAAGTTTTGTATTTCCATTCAGAGTTGGAGAAGAACTAGATTTAGATCTAGATGAGAAAATGTGTTAAAGCCCTAATCAAAGACTTTTCTTTTCCTCCCATATGGCAGAGGAGAGGGGGGGGGGGAGAGAGAGAGGAGAGAGGGAGGGCAAAGTCAATTTAATATTTCCCCTTTCAGAGTTAGAGAGATCTAGATGAGAAGAGAGGTGAAAGCCAATATCAAAGTCTTGCCCCTCCCCATGAGAGAGAGAGAGAGAAGCCAGGTCAAAGTTACTTTTGATAAATGGCTAATAGTCTACTCTACCCTATGCCATCATCATTGTTCTCATGCCGGGCCACTTGTCAAACCAAATCTGAAAAAACCCTTGAAAACTCTCTGGTCTACCAACTTTGAACCCTGCTGGGACACAGGTTCTTCTGCTATTGATCACAATGACGTCGTCACTTGTTTCAGTACAAGGCTCCTTTGAAAATGACATTATGATGTAAACACTAGGTAAATGACGTCAGAACAGCCGCCCTGTAACCATTGTGAGGACTGTAGGCGCTAATCAATGCATCTTGCCATCCCTGGTGTATCAACATAATGACCAAGGCATGTAGGCCTAGTGTTTTTGTTGTGTTTTTTTAATTATACAAACAGTAGCTGCGACGGTGCAGGGTTTGTTCAAATATATGCTATCCACAGGTTTTTTGCATCTGTTGGGGCGCACTGGTCACATTATTTTGCAGCAAAGTTGAAAAAAGTGCAGCAATCCTGCAAGGGCGCACCCTAGAATTAACACTGAAGTTCTGAATTTCGTTTTGGGCGATGCGGTGCTGCTTTGTGCACCTTGTCTTTGACGTGGATATTGAGCGCTCCTTTTCCACTCACTCCATAGTTCAGTGTCTTTCCACAGACTGTACACTGACACAAGCAAGGCTGGAGGACTTTTCTGCACCAGTTTTGAAAACAATTGCCATCTTCTTCTGAGAGCCAAGCCCATCGCTACTTATTCTTTACGCTACTTTCAAGCGTGGAAACATCAACTCCGAAGGGTATCTTTCATATTTCGTTTAGTAGGCCTAAAACACAACAGTGCTGAAGTGAATCGTAACTGGATCTAGTCACCCGCGAATGCAGCGTTTCTGGATTAAAGTGTGCATGCACAATAGGCAAGGCCTACTAGTCTCCCTTCAATTTGTTTTTTCCCTATGCCAAGGCAGTCAATGAAGAGAGAAAAGCGCATTCGGGACTAGAGCGTTTTCAGACTTTCCACGAATTATTTGTCAATCAAAATATATTTTGACGCAATTTCGAAGTGTATCATTTGAAGTATGCCAAGGCAAGGATGTAATTCTGGCGGGCTGATGTACATTTTATCTACTTGGTCTGATTTTTTTTTTTTAAAGAATAGCAATCCGGAAATTGAGGTCGCCAATCCAGAAGACCCTTCCCATGCAAGTTCAACAATCCGGAATTTCGGAAAAATCCGGAACCACTTTCACCCCTGGTCATGTAACCCAGTAGCTTTTTTGAAGCAATAAGTTTTTGCAACTATTGTGCTTCTTCACACTTATGATTCAAGTGCTCCCTCTCTCTCTGTCTCTCTTTGCTTGGGGTTTATTTTTGTTGCTGTTGTTTTTTTGGAGGGAGATATTGTCGCTATTTGTTTCTCTATGTGTTTATGTATATGGATTTTTTTCCATTTTGGTTATTTTGCCTTGCACCTGCCAAAGTGCATAATGTTTGTAGGTGTGTGTGTGTGTGTGTGTGCGAGCGCTGTAATACTTGGTTGGGTTCTTATTATAAGTTTACTGCCTTTAAGTGAAAACACATATAGGGATGTGAACAGACTAACAGACAACTCGATAGGTATAATATAGTTTTATTCAGAGACTCGTGTACATAGATGTATGTATACATGAACAAGGCCTATCTAAAAGTGCGGGGATAGAGGAGCTCAGCAGGGGACGGTAGGGCATCGTTGATGGGGGTCGACTGGAGACAAAGCAAAGCCATGTGTGCGTGTGGGTGTGTGTGTGTGTGTGCGTGGGTGTGTGTACATTCAAATTTGTCAAAACTGTAAATTGTTGCTGATTGTGTGTTGTGTAGGTCGAATGCAAGCGCTTTGATTTGTTTTTGCAAGATATAGTGCTATTCAAATTCCATGTATATTATTATTATTATTATTATTATTATTATTATTTGATTTGGGGGGGGGGGGGTTGTTTGGGTATTTTCTTTTGTTTTTCTTTGTTGGCTGTGGCTGTTGTGTATTTGCATATTTGTTTAGTTGTTGCTGTAGTAATATTTGTGATGCTGCACGCGAAAATCATGTCATCAGCTGTAGTTTTGTGCTGTGGACTGGTAAAGCGACTAGTTAGTTAGTCTGTCCCGAGCCTAAGGCTCATCAGGCCGGTGCTTATCCCGGTTTCTGTGGCGTTAAGTGACTGAGAGTCATAGACTCTCCCCTGGATAGGATGCCAGTCTATCGCAGGGTTAACCCCCAACACAAGGTTGGTACCCCTTTTACACCTGGGTGGGGTGAGAAAATAGCCGTAAAGTGCCTTTTCCAAGGGCACAACGCCATAGCCAAAAGCTGGGATCGAACCCGCAACCTTTAGATTACAAGTTCAACGCCTTAACCACTAGACTAAAGCGGCGGCTGTAAAGTGACTAGGGCTCAAAATATCAATTTTTTTGTTTTAAATAGATTTACATTCTTTAATGTTTTTTCTGCTAAATTCCCAAGTATTATTAACAAATACGACGTAGAAGTATTTTATTTTAATATTTTCCTGTTGGAAAAAAAGATAGCTATTTGAATTTTGTCGAACTTTAACTGGCTTTTTCTCCAAACGGGGTCACCAATTTCCTAGAGACTCAAACATGTCTATCTAAGAAAGTAATAAAGGTAAATGAAATCTGGTTTTTTGTGTCTTGTTCAGACTGATCTCTTCTTTCAGATTACACTTCAATTCTCATTTTCTGAATTTTGAACATTATCCATGTTTTTCGCGTGCACTGTCACATTTGGTTATTTAGTTCTTTGGGATTTTTGTTGTTGCTTTTTTCATGAATTCATTCATTAATTATCCTCAAAATAAAAGAATTTGACTTTATTTGATTTGCTGTTGTGCGTTCCCAGCTCAAGCTTGTTTCTCTGTCTCTCTCTGTCTCTGTCTGTCTGTCTGTCTGTCTCTGTCTGTCTGTCTGTCTGTCTGTCTGTTCTCTCTCTCTCTCTCTTCTCTCTCTCTCTCTCTCTCTCTCTCTCTCTCTCTCTCTCTCTCTCTTTCAAGCCTGTAGACAGCTCTATATAACTAATGCCAATACTAACTTAAAGAAGTGCTTTCTTAGGGCCTAGGCTTTTTTCTCTCTACTAAGTCGTTCTACTTGTGTCTTACTCCTCAGTTGCCAGCTTGCACTGAAGTGACCCTAGTCCTTCTTGCATTAGAAAATCAAACAAAATAATCATGAGACACATGTTCAGCCGTTGTACAAAACAAGTGAAAGGTAGACTAGTGCCTTGCTGTGCTGGTAACTGTCTTTGCAACGACAGGGTAACCAAGGTCCTGTACGGACCCTTCGTGTAGCCAGGTCAGCTCAGTTGGAAGAGCAGTAGACTTATTGTGAGGGTTAAGGGTTCGGGTCCCTTAATGGGAGTACTTTTTTTTTTTCTTCTTGAACTTTTTGATAACGTGAACTTCACTTCACAGTACTGAATCATCATTTGTAGTTTTTTTTCTGAGTTAAATTATAAACATGATAGAATTAAACTAGACTATCTACATATATTCTGGGAGCTGCACAGACATTTCTTAATAATGATGAAAGTGTCTTGCTGTTAGGTACACACACAGGGTGAGGTTTGAACGTTTCATCCACAGATGAAGAGTGCTCAACAGGAGATGAAACTTTAGTCAGGTCAGGCCAAAGGCTTGGTCCTTACTTGATAGATACCTCAAATACTGCCTTTAAAGATTATTTTCATGTCTTGTAGGGATTTTCTTTGAAGTTAAAAAAAATCATTTTTATATAAGTTGCACTTAAGTGGTTATTCTGCACTTGTTTCTCATTTCTCATTTTTAAATATATATATTATATATATAATAGTAGAGAGTGGAGATGGAAGAAGATTGGAGATGTAAGAAACTATCTCACAACATCATACACACACAATATGCACATGCGCATATATATACACAGACATGCACATGTGTGCACAAATGCGCATACGCGCTCATGTAGAACACAAGGCAAAACACAATACTCATGCTGATGATATCAGACAACAGCTAGCATAGTTTGTTCAAATAGTAATACCCCGTGTTTGCGTTTTCATCACCTTGAACCAAATAATTATAAGAGACAGAGCATCTTGCGCATATGTTAATTAAAAGTAGACAGAGCATCTTGCGCATATGTTAATTAAAAGTACATCCACCTTGATTAGAAGAGTAGGCCAGCTATGGTGGTGGCACAGATGACTTAGTTGTACTGTTTAACCTCTAAGTCCGATCCGGGATTTGCAGGGATTGAATAATGACCTCCCTAAGTCCCGAACGGGATTTGCCAGGATTTAGACACAGTAGATTTCCATCACTAATTGCTACCACATGTCAAAGCTCTATCAGGCTAGAAGGAGAAACCCTGTTGAGTATCTGGAATTATAGCTGCTGATATGTACTTAAAAGGAGGAAAAGGCCAGCGAGCATGTGTGCCTGACCTGATTTCGTGATGGAATGTGAAATCTAGGGGCAGTTTGCGTTCAGAGAATCGAATGTAAGAGAGTTAAGCCCTGTGTGGTTGGTTGGGTTTTGTTTTTGTTTTTAAAGTGGGAGCACCTCATTAGGCCTCAGTTGACATGGCTTTGTGTTCACACAGGCAGTGCACACCATCCCATGATGATTCACTCCTTTTGATTATTGTGGCCCTTATCCTTGGAATAAAAGAAAATAATAAAACACACACACACACACACATGTATACGCATGCACACACATACACACACACGCATACACATGAACACACCACACACACACCTTCATAACATTACACAAAGAAGTTTCACACTTACAAGATTATTCTCATTTAGCATTGCAATATGATTAACAGAGCTTCTCAGCAAACGATATCTGCAAGAAGAACCACTGTCAACTCGGCATCTTGACTTGAATCAGTTCTTAAAATGATGACTGCAAACATACTACGAGGTGTACCACAATTAATTAATTTTTTTTTTTTTTATAAAACCTCATCTATCTATCTATCTATCTATCTATCCCTTAGTCTGGTGACCGTGGGGGCACCCCTGAAGACTTGACAACCAGTTCCCTCCATTCTTCAAACCTATTACCAAAGAAAGAAACCCAGTCCAAATCTGACGTACGTCATTAGAGTACCAATTAGCAGACGCTGCTTCCTTCCTCCAAAAAGAGTGCCATACCATTCATTCTGCTTCCTTCTTCCAAAGAGAGTACCATATCATTCAATTTTTTTCCGTTCCTCCGCTAGAGCTTCAAGGTTCACCACATGGTGTCATCTTGCCTATGCAACCGTTTTCGCCCACCACGAAGGTAGTCCCATTCCCACTCCGGGGATGTATTGCTGGGTACGTTCATGTTTC